>PVJI01007527.1:0-77563 GCA_004026765.1 Micronycteris hirsuta
AGATAGACAATAATAAGTATTAGCAAGGATATGAAAAAATGGAAATCTCATACATTGCTGGCAGAAACGTAAAATGGTATAGTCACTTTTGAAAACAGGTCTCTAGTTCTTAAAAAGTTCAACATAGAGCTTTCATTTCCCTGGTATTTTCACTCAGTAAATATCCAAGAGAACTGAAAACATATATGTACACAAAACTTTTGTATGAATATTGAAAGCAGTATTTTTCATAAGTCAAAATGTGGAAACAACCCAAATGCCAATCAGTTGAAGAATGCATACACAAAAGTGATCCATACAAGGGAACAATGTTCAGAAATTAAAATTGTGTGCTGATACATGCTACATCATGAATAAACCCTGAAAACATTACACTAAGTGAAAAAGACTAACACGAAAGGCACATATTGTATGATTCCCTTCATATAAAATGTTCAGAATAATCTAATTCATAAAGACAGAATGTATATTCATGACAACCAGGGGCTACAATAAGGGGAGCATGGGGGATAACTGCTAATAGTTCAGAGCTTTATTGGGGTGATGAAACATTCTATGGTGGATTGTGTTCATGGTTACACAATTTTATGAAATAAAATTCATTAAATTGCATACTTTGAAAAGGTGATTTTCATGACATACAAATTATATCTCAGTATTTTTAAAGAGGGGTCATAAAAATAATCATATGTATTCTAATGAAATTAAAAGGGATAAAATGCCTATTCTGTTAACCTACATATTTACCACGAATGGTGGTTTTTAGGCCTTTACAAAGATCTGATTTTTCATCTGGTATTTCCATATACCCTGAAGAGCTCTAGCACTTCTTGTAATACAGATCTTCTAGAAACAACCTCTTTTAAAAATGTCTTTTTGTTGTTGTTGTTCAAGTACAGTTGTCTGCATTCCCCCACCACTCCCCCCCATCCCGGCCATCCCCACCTCCCTCCCCTAATCCCCCCCCCCATTTTGTCCATGTGTCCTTTATAGTTGTTCCTGAAAACCCTTCCTCACCGTTAAAATGTCTGTACTACACCTTTATTCTTGAAGAATATCTCCACTGATTGCCAGATCTGTTTGTTGTTTATTGTTGTTTTTCTTTCAGCACTTTGAAAGGTTTTACTTACTTCCAGATTTAACTTTTTGTGTTAATGAGAAGAAATCAGCTACAATTTATATTGCTGCTGGCCTCCAATAACATACACTGTTTTTCTAGCTGTTTTCAAAATTTTCTCTCTATCTTCTGCTTTCAGCAGTCCAACCATGATACATACATGATGACTGTAGGTGTAGTTTTATTTAATTTACCCTACTTAGTGTTATGAGCTTCCTAAACAAGGTAAATTTCTTTCACATGTGTCAGTCTTTTCGCCATTGTCACATTCTACTATGGTGTTTTAAAATTATTCTTTTGAATATATTTTTCTCTGTGTTCTTTAGATTAAGTAACTTCTATTGATCGAACCCCCAGCTCACTGTGTTGTCAAATCCTGTTGGTTTTATAAACACCTCCAGTGAATTTTTATTGAGTATTTCGTTTTCCAGATCTAAAATTTCCAGTGTCTCTTTGTTTCTATCACTGATTAGATTTTCTATTTATTAACTCATTATGAGTATATTTTCCTTTATGTCCCAGATATACATGAGCTGCATCATCTCAGTATTAGTCTCCATTGAGCAGTTTTTCTCTTCAGTAAACTAAGACACCACATCTTCCTATTTCTTTATATGCATGAATATTAATTTAGTACTGTATCTGCACATTATGAAAAGATACACTATTTAAACTCTAGATTCCATTATATTTCTCCAAAGAATGCTGATTTTAAAGCAAGCAGTAGACTCAGCCAACCTCAGCACTCTGAACTCTGTCTTCCCAGTAGCGTGTGTGCTGGGAGGAGGCAGCAGCTCAAATGTCTGCTCGGTACTTCCAGCCTTAGCCGGGCTGCTCGGATGCCTCAGGGATGTGTTGTTTAGCTGTCAGGTGCAAGTTTAGGCAGAGTACATTCAGAGAATTTGAGGCTTCTCATCTATGGCTTGCTCCTTTCTTGAATTTTCCCTTCAGTTTGGTGCTATAGTCCCTCAGACGCTTTCCTCTGTGAGTTTTTATTTGTGTTTTAGTCAACCATTTGGGTATTGTCTGGTGTTAGTTAGCCCTAAGGTGAAAAGCCATAAAAATGGGGAAAACACTCAGTGCTGTTTCCTTCTTCCAAGTATTCACTTCTCTCAAGTTCCTGTCCATTTTTTTAATGTTCTTCATTGCCTTCAGGTACAGTTTTCTATACTTTTTCCAGAGTTCATAATTATTACCAGTAGGAAGGCTGATTTGATAGGAGTTACTCCACTATTACAAGAGGGGGTTCCCATGATTGGGTTGCAACAGTGGTGAAATCCATTCACATAGTAACCACACTTGGAGAAAAGAGAGACTAGAAACTATATATGATCAGTAATCATGTATGCACGTGTGGGTACCTGTTGCAGAGGCCAATGATCACTGACTTCACTGAAGAACTTTTATGTCTGAGGGCTCTAAGAACAGGAAACTTACAGATGTGCACTTGAAATTGAGGGAGGTCTATGGAATAGAGAGGAGATAAGGAGATGAGTAAAACAATAAAGCTGGCATTCACCCTTGGGGATTGACAACAAGTCTCAGGTATGAGGGGAATAAGTTGAGGTGTCTCCAGAATTCCTTCTGTGTTGGTTTGCTTAGGGCTGCAAGTTCAGATATAGTTTGACCAGACTCAAGCAAAATAGTAATGAAAAGATTTTTTTGCTATGACTACATAGTTGAATCAAGTCCTTACATTGCCCATAGACTACAGAAGTTCACAGTTTATAAAAAACAGAGAGGCAAAAAAACAAATCTCTTGTTTGTGGGTCCAAGGTAGGTCCTTTCCTCATTAAAACTGGGCGTGGACAATCTGACATTGCAAATTCTACTCTGGATGTGAAACTATCTGTACCCCAAGCACATGGACTCGCAGTAACGTGTTCTTCTGCGGTTCAGACTGACCTAGAGAAAAACCAGATGCAGAATAAGAAGAAGAAATGCTAGAAGAGACACTGTGGGTGGCCCAGCCGAAGAACTGCATTGTACAGAGCAGAAACAGAAGCCCAGAGAGGTGAAGCGCGTGCCCAGGGCCCCGCAGCTGCTTAGTAACAGAGACAGGACCGAACTCTAGGGTTTGACTCTGTGTCCACTTGACTGAACTTCAATGATTCACCAGGCAACTATGATGCCCCCAAAAGGGTTTATACTGAGCAATAGATGCTTTGCTTTCACATATTATGGCAAAAGAAATCAAGACTCATATTTACAAAACAGCAGTGCTTGATAACTCATTTCAAATCATTTAACAGTTTGCCAGCTGGTATCTGTGAAAAGCTATGCTACCACTTACTTCACTGGTCCATTAGCTATTTCAGCACATGTATTGCTATTTGTCATACATTGTAAAAATAGATTCTAAATTTAAGTTACTGCATATTTTTGTTCATTATTCAGGTCTAAGAACCCATTTAGCTAATGCAGACATCATACATACCTTCCAAATAAAAGATCTGTTTTGGTAAATAACATTTTCATTGGCAGCACATCACCAGCATCTCTATTTCCAAAGAAACCTTTAGTTTTATTGCTACATATTTTTTTTAATTAAAATGGTTTTTCCAAGAAATTTTGCCATTTCTTACAGTAAAAACACGTAAATCATTTGGGAATTTTAAACACATCCTTTAAATAATGTCAAAAAGCCTGCATGTCCTCCCAGCACAGAAGATTCCTGAAGGCAAGCACCTTGCCTCCTTCATTCTTGCATCCACACCACCAAGCATGATGTCTATAACATTCACCTAATAAGTACTGTTGAATGACTAATGGGTGAACAAATGGGTGAATAATGGGTGAATAATAAATGGGTGAATAGATGTCACTTTGCTCTCAGGTGACATCTATCGGATTGAATTTCTCTATTTGCATGGAGCAGTTTTGACAGTGGGCATTTAGCCACACAAAGGTTCGAGACAGGATTTACCAGGATACCTGTGGCTTCCTCCCTTGCCTCAACCTCAATTATCAATGTTTGCTTGAGCTCGTTTGCTTGAGCTAACATTCACATGAGATGATAATTGCCAGCAACAGAATCTATTTGAAAAATGGATCAGAGATCTAGAAGGGACTACACTTCTGTTTCGTTCTTTCCCATTATCTCTATACACAGATGTACCAGAGATCTTCCAGTAAAAAGCTTTCTCATTTGCCATAGCAACACAATGCCTGTGGACTTCTCGAAGATAAAAGAACATCTTCTTTTATATTCCAGGATAATGACAGCTTTATATTCCAGGGTTTATCACAACGCCTATTACAGGGTAAATGCTCATTAAATATTGGTCAAAATAAGATAGTGAACAAAAACATCAGTAGGTATGTCCTACTTTGGGTAAACTGGACATTTGTTTTGTATTCCTTAATCTCAGTTCACAGTCAATTTTGCAGAATCCCATCCATTGCAGGAAATTAGGTCTATCTGTAGAGTTTTAAAAATAAAAGACATTTATGACTACTTTCTCTGCATGGAGTTAAAGCTATAACTTTAAAAGCAAACAAAATAGCATTCCATTTGTTAAAAGAGATATCTTTTGATTTTGCATCTTTTTGCAAACATCCCCTATTTTGTCAAACAAATACATGTCACTAACAAAGCCCACAGCTATTTAAGAGCCAACATAATGGATACATGCTCCTAGAACCTTAGGAAAACACTATGCTGAGCTCTTGCAAAATACCATTTTAGTTGCTGAGCTTAAACCAAACAATAGAGACCTTCAATCAATACTGATGAAGGGCCTTGGAGCCCTGAGGAAGAAAGACGAATTGTTCAGCAGTGACAGTCATGCCAGAGTCAGCTTCTTCAATGTAACCCAAACTGGTGACCAAAAAAGTGAGTTGGGTTTCGGTGCATATGTTTTGATGTTGCTTTTGCCCTTTTCTTGGTCAACATCTCACAACCAAGGACACTGGTTCCAGTTTCCAATTTAGGACAGATTCCAATGTATTAGCTAACTCTGAAATTAGAAATCCAAGTTGGTTTCCAGTTCTCTAATTAGTGAGGGCGCCCACAACACATCAATGGAGGCAGAACTGTTCTATTTTAAAAGCCACGCTCATCTTTTTTGGAACCTAGTCAGTGATGATGAAGAGTTAACCAAGCTTCTTTAGACTGGTGTTCCATGTATTAGCTTCATTAATAACAAAAATGGGCAAGAGTCTGTCTCAGCTGAAGAAAAAATTGCCCACAGGATGTAAATAAACTACTGTGCATGTTCATCAACTATGTTCCTTGTTGGATTTGAGATTGAACAAAAATTTGTTATTACTCATATTATACATTAAGGTTATATTTTGCTATTAGTGGTCCCAAGGCCTTGCTAACGTGTCTTTGAGAATTCTAATGCTCAGGCTCCTTTTCAATTTGCTGTGGGGGAGAGTATGAGGAAAAATGCAGAGGGAAATACATCTTTCATCTGTTGTTCTCTTCCCCCTACGCTGCCTCAGTCCCCTCCAGGCCTTCACACACACCTCTGCATTGATTCTACCTGGTTGCCTCACCTCCTGAATCTGCCCACTCCAGTCCATCACACAGTAATAATCCTCTTAAGACACATAGGGGACAGGTCATCTCCCTACTCAAAAAAAAAAAAAAAAAATGTCAGTGGCTATCAAATATATAATTCAGCTTTTCCTGACACTCAAGACTATTTATAATTTGCTTCTAATTTGTTTCCCCAACTTCCTCCCTCTTACACATCTAATCCCACTGAATGCAATTGCTAATTATGTTCACATCTTTCCCCCATTACTTCACGCCCTTACTCATGTTCATCTCTCTGCTCTAAAACTTCTGATTGCCAATTTCCACATGACCTAATGCTAGCTCCAAGTCGGTAATAATTTTTTCTCTATTTTCAATTCCCATATGTGTTGGGATAACTCCTAGGCTCCATTTTTTTTTCATATTTTGTGTATTTACTTCATTAAAGGTATCAGCTTGCTCTCCTTCCCTGCTTCAGACTTTAAACCCTTTGAGACTACAGGATGAGTCACAGACATTTTAATGTTCTGCATGACTTCAATAAACAAAGCCTGGCACATAATAGGAATTTAGTAAGTGTGTGCATGAATGAATGAATGAATGAGAGTTATTTCTTCTATATTAGACTATTTTTCCAACCCAATGATATGACAGGAACCTGAGCCATTTAAGCAGTTCCATCATCTAAGCCAAAGTGTGGGCTCTGAAGATCAGACTGAGTCTATATGCAACAGCTGAGGTGTCAAAACACATTAAAAATAATAATGCAAAAATAACCAGGTGTAAGCTAAGCTAAGCATTTTCTTCTGCCACCTCTTCCTCCCATTCAATTTAGAATTGTGTTCTATAATTATCATATCTGTTTAAAGGCCCTATTTTCTGATGATTCTCAACTAGATAAAATACATACAACTTTCAGAGGTTGAAAATACTAGCATAACAAATAAACTAATTCTTCTTTTTTAACTTATAAATGTAATAAAAATACACCTTACTTGACATACTAATATTTTTTATCAACTATCCAACACTGGGGAATGTTCAATGATCTCTTTCAGATTGATCATTCTAACTGCAACATAGAAACTGGAGAATCTGGAGTGTAGTTTTGACATTAGTTAACAGAAATGAAACCATTCAAATCACTGGACATTCATTCAAGACCTTCTATCAACAAACACCAAAAAAAAAAAAATTAAAAACTGAGCAAAGGACCCGAATAGACCCTTCTCCAAGAAGGACATACAGATGTCCAATAGACATATAAAAAGATGCTCAACATTGCTAATCATCAGAAAAATGCAAATTAAAACCACACTGAGATACCATCTCATACCTGTCAGAAGGGCTATCATCAATAAATCAACAAACAACAGGTGCTGGCAAGGACGTGGAGAAAGGAGAACCCTCATGCACTGTTGGTGGGAATGCAGACTGGTACAGCCACTGTGGAAAGCAGTATGGAGATATCTCAAAAAATTAAAAATGGACTAGCCTTTTGACTCAGTGATCCCACTTCTGGAAATATATCCAAGGGAACCCAAAACACTAATTCAAAAGGACAGAAGCACCCCTATGTTCATTGCAGTGTTATTTACATTCACCAAGATATGGAAGCAGCTGAAGTGTCCATCAATAGAAGAGTGGATAAAACAACTATAGGACACTTAAAAAAAAAAAAAGACCTTCTATCAACTACATCTATCTATATATGTATACATATACATATCTATATCTATCTATCTATGATGCTGTGCATGATAAAAGAAGACATGGACCCTGCCCTCAAGATACTCTGCCAAGACCAATAGTGATAACAACTACTATCTAATCCTAGTGGGATCCACACTGCAGAAGAAGGCTGCGCTAGTATCTGGGTGTGATGCATGGTAGTAACAGTAAATCAGGGACAGGCTCTGCCTCTGCATGGAAGGGACACGTCAGTGCACTCTGGAGGACCAACTCTCCACCAAATTCTGTTGAATTTACATCCAATTTGTTTCTTATTTTGTTCCACTTACTAATATCCTCACTGCTACTACTTTCTTTAGTTCAAGTTGGCACACTTTCTCACTGGATTAATTTATAGCCTTAGAATAAATCTCCCTGCCTCATGTCTAGTTCCCTTCTAATCAAGCTTCCACAATGTTGTCTGTAGAAACGTCTCTCAAAAATAGAAATATCAGCATGTAATTTTCCTGCTAAAAATCTGTAAATCACTTCCCTATAGCCTTTGAGTTTAAGTGAAAAATAACCATGAGTGAAAAATATTCGGCTCCCACCTTGACCTGACTTTATTTCTCCAGCCCCTTCTCCCATTACTCTCAAACCTGTCATTAAGCTCCAGCCACACTGCACAACTCCTCGGAGGGCCCTACTGTTCCCTGCTCCCAGGGCTTTGCATAGGCTCTGTCCTCAACCTGCAGCTTTGTCCCACTCAGCTGCCTGCCCTGGGTATCTTCCAGTGGTTCTTCAAGGCTCACCCGACTCCTCTGACCTCAAAGTCCAGGAAGTCCACTCCAATCTCACTGTCAGATTCGCCTCTCTGGACGTGAGCAGCCTGGCGCTTCTGCTTGCCCAGTTATAGAAGGCTTAATCAGTGGTCAGGATCCTGAAAGTAAATCCCCCAGTTTCCAGTAAAAAAATCTCTCTCTCACACGCCTGAATGCACCTAATGCATTCCATTTTAACACCCCTGGTATTCTGCAGGAGCCAACATGATGTTCCTGAACTTGATCTCATCCCCAACTCAATGACATTTAAGAAATTTCTGTTCTCCAATCCACCTAACCACCCACCCATCCACTGCTAATGGTACTAAAAAGGCCTATGTCAGTTGTTCTTGCTCTTAACTACTAAGGAACTCCAGGGTATTTTTTGCCATGAAAACCATGAATGAATGACAGACCTATTACTAGAAAGTTTTGCTACCCCAAAAATCTGCTAGTGGTTTGAGAAATGTGACTTTGAAAAAGGAGTCGCAAAAACAGGAACTGCTCTTAGACAGAGAGAAGAGCAGATCTGGGATAGAAATGAACCAGGCCCTTCAGCAGAGAAAATGTGGAGGATTTGGATTCACAAGTACAATGAGATGCAAACACCCATGTGCACTTAGAATAAATCAGAACTTCTTACCGTAACCTATTAGGATCTATACAAGGTGACCCTGTGTGACCCCAACATCATTTTTTATGCCTCTCACTAGCTTCAGGCACTGCCAGCAATTAGGCCTCAAATGTACCAAGTCGTTTCTCCACACAGGGTCCTTTGCACTTGCTAGTGCCTCTGCTTGGAATAAGCAGGTGCTTTCGAGTCTGGATCCTTCCCTTCCTTCGGGTCACAGTTCAAAATGTCAGCTTCTCCAAAGGCTGTCACAAACCATCCCACTTCCAGGAACCCACCTCACATCTCATTATTCAGTGTATACTTCTCTCCCCGTAGCCCTTGTCATGGGCTAAAAATACTTGGCTTGCTTATTTCCTGTCTTCTCAAGACAAGAACCTTCACTTCCAATTCCCTGCAGTATGCCCAGCATGCTGTGCCTGATACCCTGTAGGAGTTCGATATTAGTGGAGTGGATAGAAAAATGAATGAATGAATGAATGAATGAGTCATAGAGGAAATAACAAGGTTTCTGTTTCTAAAAAACTTCAGTCAAGAGATCAGAACTTCTGCTTCTATGATCTCACACAGAGTTTGGGAGACCTCGATCAAGCCATCAACTCAAATTAATTGGGTCCCCAAATCTTTGGAATCTGTCCAGCCTAATGGGGTGGCCAAGTATGAAGGGGGTGTGGTTGTTGGATGAAGAAAGATTTGCTTAAAACTCATGCGGAGGCTCTCAAGAAACCTTCAGGGGGGAAAGCGCACCCTTTCCCTGCAGCCCTCACCCAGGACAGCCATCAGGACAGGCCCAGGTCTGGGGCAGAGGACCTCGGAGAGACTGTGTTCTGTGGGTTTGGTGCCCGTGAGAATGGGCAGAAATCCCTGATAGATTTTACTAAAAAAAAATGAAATCCTTGACTTGATCTGTTTACTGCATCTATTCACTCCATCCGCGGATGAAATGCGTTTCACCACACAGTCTGCAAGGCTGTGATGGCATAGTGCTTGCCACACAGGTATTTATTTGTTCACCTGCATTTGGGCTGATGGTGGTGGTTTTCAAATGTCTCCTTATTCTCTGACAAGTCTCTCTACAAAAGTGGAGTTTAATTCCTCACCACTCCTTTACTATTTTGTTTTTGTTTTTTAAGTATATTTTATTGATTATGCTATTATGATTGTCCCATTTTTTTTCTTTCCTTTATCCTCCTCTACCCTGAACCACCCCCTCACACTCCAGCATTCCCCTCCCCCCCGGTTCATGTCCATGGATCATACATAGAAGTTCTTTAGCTTCTCCATTTCCTATACGATTCTTAATCTCCCCCTGACTATTCTGTGCCTACCTATTCTGCTTCTTATTCGCTGTACCTTTTCCCTCCATTGTCCCTCTCTCCCTCCCTGCTGCTAACCCTCCATGTGATCTCCATTTCTCTGATTCTGTTCCTCTTCTAGTTGTTTGCTTAGTTTTAGTTTTTGTTTTTTAGGTACAGCTGTTGATAGTTGTGGGTTTGTTTCCATTTTATTGTTCATAGATTTTGATCTTCTATTTCTTAGCTAAGTCCTTTAACATTTCATATAATAAGGGCTTGGTGATGGTGAACTCCTTTAACTTGACCTAATCTGGGAAACACTTAATCTGCCCTTCCATTCTAAATGATAACTTTGCTGGATAGAGTAATTTTGGATTCAGGTCCTTGCCTTTCATGACTTCAAATAATTCTTCCCAGCCCCTTCTTGCCTGTAAGGTTTCTTTTGAGAAATCAGCTGACAGTCTGATGGAAATGCCTTTGGTGGTAACTCTCTCCTTTCCTCTTGCTGCTTTTAAGATTCTCTCCCTATCTTTAATCTTGGGTAACTTAATTATGATGTGCCTTGGTATGCTCCTCCTTGGGTCCAATTTCTTTGAGACTCTCTGGGCTTTTTGGACGTTCTGGAAGTCTATTTCCTTTGCCAAATTAGGGAAGTTTTCCTTCATTATCTGTTCAAATAAGTACCACTCCTTTAATACAAATGGATATTGACTTCTGGTTAATAAGATATGATAGAAGTGATGCCAGGTGACCTTCAAGCAATTGAAAAAGAGAGCTTCTACCTGATGCTTTCTTGGACAGCTCACTCTATAGGAAGCCAGCCACCACCTCATGTGCACATTCAAAGCCCCTGGGGGAGGTCTACGGGGAGAAAAGCAGAGGTCTCCTGCCAACAGGAAAATGTGTGAACCACATTTTCTTCTTTCTTTTATTTGGTTTTTAAATTTACCTATTGCTCTCCTCTTTGTGTATAGTTACACAGGTTTTGACAAACACATAAGCACCACTGCAGCAAGGTACAGACAAGTTTTGCGCCCCCTCCAATTCCCTATATTGTCCTTTGTAGTCAACTTCTTTCCCTCCCCTACCGCAGTGCCTGACAACCACTAACCTGCTTTGCCAAATGAAAGGAACCACCCTTTAAAAGTCTGACGGCACCCAGGCCCATGTCTCAGCCGCAGGGTTATGAGAAAGCTCAAGCCAGAATCACCTGGCCAAGCTGACCCCAAACTCCCCACAGAACCTGCAAGGCATCATAAATGTCTAGTGTTGTTTTCAGCCACTAAGTTTCAAGGTAATTGCTATGCAGCAACAGTTGCACTGGTTGCCTTTAGAAACGGTTCATTTTTAACCTAGAAATCCCACTGGTCTGGAAACAGATCCAGAGCCCAAGTTCCGCTGCACAGGTAACCTGGGTCACCTGAAGGTGCAGGAGAGTCACTGAACAGTATGACTAAGCTGTTCCCTGCCTGAGATGTAGGCAAAGGCCAAACTAAAATTACGTAAAACAAAATATGAGGCAGCCAATCCACTATTACCTGAAAGTTCACAGTAGAAATAATTTAAAAAGTAAAAATCCCTCGCTCCAGTATTACGCTTATTCTGAAGGAACACTGGTCATTCTGACTCACACACTACTTTTAATGATTTGAAGTCCTAGATGAGCTTCCTGTATCTGCTGGAAATTAACCCCCATTCCTGCTAATAAAGGCGGAAGTTGTATTAAAGGAGTAATAAATTCCAGTGGCTTCTCTAGAAGTGTGTTTTTGTAGAACTTAGCTTTTCAATCTGAGGCCCTAGGAGTAGTGAATATGATTTCTTTGCATTTCTATATTCATCCAGCTAAGACAGAATCATAAATGTGGGGAAAACTCCTTTATTAAATGTACATAATGTACTTTGCAAAGCTCTCATTCCCAGAAAACCGAGAGCTGACTGTGCCCATCATATAGTTGAGTTCAAAGCAAGTTTTATACTAAAATATGTAAGCTCCCAAATTTAACTGTTTTGAAACAAAAGGGTTAATTATCAGAGTTCTAGTTAGTCAATAATGAGTCATGGGAAATTGGAGCACCTACAATCAGGAGTCCTGGCTCTTGCCACAACTTAGAAGGGGATAGTCACTTCATTTCTCTGGGCCTCAGAATCCTGCTCTGTAAAAAGAAGGGACATAATTCAATTATGTTTTTTATGTTCTTTCCACAAAATATCATGTTTTTATGATGCTCAAAAACATGATATTTTCAAATGAGTTCTTTTGCCTACATCTTTAAAGGAGAATTATACATGAATAGTCTAGTTCAGTGATTTTCAACCATTTTTTCATCTCATGGCACACAAACTATTTACTAAAAGTCTATGGAACACCAAAAAGATGTTATATTTTCTTGCTGATCTGACAAAAAATAGGTATAAATTTGATTTACCCAAAAATAATAATAGTAATTACCTACCCTTTTTGCTCCAAAATGATTTTGTAAAAAATCAGGTGCCTCTATTTGTATATAAGGATTTATGGTACCAAGAATTAACGAGTCAGATGCAACCTCATTATGTGACGTGACCAATGAGATGCAATTCTATTATACAAACTATATATCTATGGTTCAAGACAGGGCATTCACGCCAGATGGCTATTGTTGTGTTGGCTGTTGTCATTTTTTAAATTGATAATCTAAGGAAAAAGAAGTCAGTCCCCCTGACTAAATAGTCAGGTATTGCATGTTTTAAAAATTCTTGTGGCGTACCACTTGAAAATCGCTGCTCTAGTTTCCACTGAAACAATGAAATAACTGCATTTTCCAATCTCAAAACTTTTAAAAGAATAAATAATAAAAGTCTGCAAAGTGAATCTTTTGTTTCCACCTAGCTACAGTTTCATAATTTATAATGTTATATAAGAAATTGTTTTATATTTGTGTTCTGTGTTGACAAGAAGAATTTAAACTATAAAGCAAACCTCTAAAGTACTTTCTGACCATTAAATTTTATAATTCCATAATTCAATAACTTCCTTTGTGTTTTCCATTAGATTCTATATTCAGAAAGTGGTGACTGATTTTCTTAACAAACTAAAACTTGGAAGTAGAGACAATACCATCTGTTTTCTGGAATGAATATCACTAAAGTTGAGCCAGTAATCAGGTTATGCATATTAATAATTAGATCAATTCCATTTAAAATTCTTTGTTATCCTATAAGAATAATTTCTTTTTGTAAAAATTTGATCTTCCACTTCAAGCAAAGGAAGGTAAGAATGCCAACACCATTCTATAGTTTCCAGTGGCTAAATAGTGAGAATAAGAAAAAATACAGGTGCAAAAGTTTTGTGCTATTAAAATATGAACAAATAATGGGTAGTAATTTATGTGAAGGTTACATGATTCAAGGTCAATATACACAAATCAACTGCATTTTTATATATTAGTAACAAACACATACAAATGAAACATACTACTGTTAAAGAATATAACATACCTGAGGAAAAATTTGACAAATACATTTAAAACTTTTACACGGAGAACCACAGAACACTACTGATAGAATTTTATAAAACAGGATGTTCATGGATTGGAAGACTCATTATTGTGAAGAATTTAAATAAATTCTCTCCAAATTGATCTATAGATTGAATTCAAACCCATTCTATATTCCAATAAGTTTTCTATGTAGAGATTAAAAAGATAATTATAAATTTATATAGAAATGCAAAAGATTTAGAATAGTCAACAATCTTTAGAAAGAAGAACAAACCTGGAAAAACTGTACTACCTAATATCAAGGCTTCTGTAATGCTGAGAAAGGTCAATGCTATGTAGTCCTGGCATAAAGATGGTAAAAGAATTCAATGAAACACAATAGAGTGCACAGAAATAGACTCACATGTAATCAATAGATTTTTACTAAAGGTGCAAAGACAATTCAATGAGGAAAAGAAAATATTTTCAACAAATTTTCTGTAACCACCTGGTAAATGTATGAGAACAAAATGAATTTCAACCCCTACTTTACATCATATATAAAAATTATTTGAGATATACCACAATCACAGATATAAAAGCTAAAATAAAAAACTTCATAGAAAAGAACTTACAGAATGCCTTTGATCATGGGTGTAGACAAAGATTTTTGTAGATGGGACACAAAAAACAATAATCACAAAAAGAAAAAGAGGAGATAAATTGGACTTCCATAATTTAAATGTCTGCCCACCATATATTCTTTAAGAGAATGAAGATCCACATCACAGATTAGAAGAAAAATATTAACAATGCATATATCTGACAAAGGATTTGTATCAATAATATGTGAAAATCATCTACCTACTACTAATAATAAAAAAGGAAAATAACCAAATTTTGAAAAATATAGACAAAAGATACAAACAGTCACTTCTCAAAGGAAGATACACAAACAACCGATAAGCACACTTAAAAAAGCACTTGGCATCTTCGTCAATATGGAAAAACCAATTAAAGCCATAATGAAATACTCTCCTATACTCACTAGAGTGGCTAAATTTAAAGACTGATGAAAACAAATGGTGAGAATATAGAATTCATATACAGTACTTTCCTTTTATCTGTGGAAAATATGTTCCAAGAACCCCAATGGATGCCCGCAACCATAGGTAGTACCAAGCCGTCTATACGCTACATTTTGTTCTATGCATACATAACTATGATGTTTAATACCAGTTAGGCACAGTGAGAGATTAACAACAGTAACTAAAATTGAACAATTATAACAATACACTGTAATAAAAGTTATGCCAATGGCTTTGGGGCCATTCTAAAGTAAAATAAGGATGCCTGGAACACAAGCACGGTGGTACCAGAGCAGCGGACCCGGCGGCTGAGACGGCTGGCTACTGCGTGACTAGGGGGAGGGGAGCAGAGACGGGGTGGAGAAGCTAAACAAAGGGGTGGGCCGCATCGCAGGCGGGACCGAGCGGGGTGGCGCACGATTCCGTCATGCTACAGGACAGCGCACAATTTAAAACTTGGGAATGGTTTATTTCTGGAGTTTTCCATTTAGTATTTTCAGACCCTTGTTGACCACAACTGAAAGCAGGGAAAGTGCAACTGCAGCTAAGGGGATATGTTTCTTTTGAGAATGCAGAATAATGAAACTACTTTGAAATTTTTTTTGGCAGTTTCTTAATAGTTAAAAATGCACCCGCCTATTCTACTCCTAAGAATTTACCAAGAGAATTAAAACATGTCAATTGCAACAACAACAGCAGACTGTTCATGGACGTTTTATTCTAAATAGTACTTAAAAAATCAAAAGGAGAATGGATATACAAACTGTGTGATTTGAGGAAGAATACTACTCTGTAAGAAAGTAGATACTGCATTATAGGCAACAAGTAGATACATTTCAAAAACAATATGCTATGCAAAAAAAGACACACACACACACAAAGATACTTTCTGCTCCCATTTATATGGGGTTTTAGAACAGGCAAAACTAATCTATGGTGAAAAAACAAGAAAAGTGGCTCCCTGGAATAGGAGCTTTAGGATTGACTGGGAAGGAGCACATAGGGATTTTCTTGACAGGGGCGTGGATTGCAAGGTGTTTGAATTGTTAGAATCCATTGAACTGTAACACTTAATATCTTCTCATTTGACAATATGTAAAATATACAACATTTCTTAAAATTTAGAAGAAAAGCATCATAAATATTTTCCTGTAAAAATTATTTAATCAGGATCTTTTTAGAATTAAAAATGATTGCCATATTAAAACATAGGATTTTAGGTGATTTTTAAATATTGCTTTTGCTGTTTACTCATTCAGCAATTATTGCATACTACTATGTGGCTGTCACTTTTCTAGATGATTTGAACACATCAGTGAGCAAAACAAGAAGAGATGCTTTCAAGTCACTAACAATTTATGGGGGAGTAGGGAGAAAAACAGATAACAGGTAAACCATAATAAACAAGTAAACATACTGTGTAAAAAACTGAGACATGCTGGGAAAGGAAGCCTGTGGCACTGCCATATTATCCTCCAACTGCTCGACACCGTTTTTTAAAAAGTGATGGTTATGCAATTCCACTGCTGGGATTATACCCTAAGAGCCCTGAAACACCAATTCAAAGGAACCTATGCACTCCAATGTTCATAGCAGCACAATTTACAATAGCCAAGTGCTGGAAACAACCTAAGTGCCCATCAACAAATGAGTGGATCGAGAAACTATGGTACATTTACACAAAGGAATTCTATGCAGCAGTTAGAAAGAAGGAGCTTATACCCTTCGCAACAGCATGGATGGAACTGGAGAGCATTATGCTAAGTGAAGTAAGCCAGGCAGTGACGGACAAATACCATATGATCTCACCTATAACCGTAACATAATCAACAAAAGAAAAAAGCAAGCAAAATATAACCAGAGACATTGAAATTAAGAACAATCTAACAATAGCCAGAGGGGGGGGGAAGGGACTATGGGGAGAAGGGTTTTCAGGAACCACTACAGAGGACAAATGGACAGAACCAAGGGGGAGGAGGGAGGCAGGGAAGGGAGGTGGGTTTGGAGGGGGTGGGAGAGAGGTGAGGGGAAAGGATGCAAACAACTGTAATTGAACAACAATAAAGTAATATTAAAAAAATTTTTGAAAAAAAAACTGAACACAACAGATGTGATAAAAAAAAATAAAGTGATTATTAGTAGGCAAAAAAAAGTGATGGAATAACTGCTTAGCATTTTTGCCTTTATTAATTGATTGATCATGCATTAGAAGCATTCCAGAAATAGGGGTGTGTGTGTGTGTGTGTGTGTGTGTGTGTGTTTTAAAATGTGCTGAGTTATCACAATTGCTTTATTCCTCAAGCTTTCACAATATGTAATGCTGGAATAAACATATGTCAAGATGTAGGTGAAAAGGTTGGCTTCAAGGACACTATGTTCCATGCTAATTGCATTTCCCTGTTACCACGTCATAGCCACATTGAGTTATCAAGTCAAAGAGCAGCCCTTTTTGTCTTCTGTATAAAAGACCAGCTGCTTCAATGGAACAGAATTCAAACGCCCCCGTCATTAAGATGTGGTTGCACATAAAAGATACAGCATGGATAATTCAAAATTGACAAGAAGAATGTACTCTAGGAATAATTTTTCCATAAGTTATAATATCTGGCACAAAACATAAATAAAGTTCCATTTTTCCCCTTCAGTGCCCTGCCATGAAGGAGCCACGAGCCAATTTGTTATCTGCCAGTAACAGCGAGTCGTGGGCAGCTATGGGGAAACTCTTCCTGTATTGTCTCCACAAGACATAGACTGAGAACATAAGAAATCCCCCAACAAACAGCAGGAATAACAATGATTCCCAAGTTTCTGTAATGAGATTGTTCAACATCAAAAAACATTAAGCCCGTGTTGTTTTTCTATAGCTAGAAAACATACACAAAACTGTTAATGTTTGCTCTTATTTGTCATTGTCCATCATCGATCTTAGAATAATCAGTTTCTAATCAAGCTCTATAGATACACCAGTTGACTTCCAATCTTAAATATATGCTGTCTCACAGGATTCTTTCATAATAACGTGTTTATCTGCCGGATCGCTAACAGCTCCTATGTTCCTGCCTCTTTGCCTATACATATAATTCTGCTCATGTGGAATGCCTTTGTGCCTGCTGAAATGCTACCCACCTTTCTAATTCCACCTCAAGTCCCTTCCCTTGGTGGTCTTCCTCACCAGTATCACCAGAAGTTCCTTGTCCCTCCTTTCGGCGCACACAGCATGACCTTCTCTTCCACTTACTTGGTCTAGAACTGTAACAGGTTATACCCTGACTCCAATGATCCCTCTCGGAGGCTCATAGCCTGCTCGGGACAATAAAATTGTAGGCTCTACACACAGAACTCACTTTGAATCTAGGCTGCATTTGCAAAGTTGATTTGCAAACTTTGCTATTACGGCTATTGTGAATGATGATGCCCTGGCCAGGCCACAACTGCTTACGTCACCCAGATGATGTCCGATGTCTGGTGTCAACAGCGCCCTCCACAGGATTATTTTTCTGAGAAAATGCATTTTCTCAGAAACACATGCCATTTGTCTCTACACCGCCAACATTACGTTGATCAAAAATGTTCAGGTGATCAAAAATGCTTAAATGATTATTGACGATGGAATATTCTATAAATTCCATCAAAAACTAGTACCTGGCTTCCTAAGAAATCCGCAGGACTGATCCTAACCCTACAGTTTCCAGGTTTCTGCTCAGCAGTCTCTGCAGAACCTCACACAAACTTTGAATGCTGCATGGTTTCCATCAACTCGAAAAAATAGCCGTCAAACAGGGTGGGGTAGCTGGGAACTGTGGCACACAGCACCGTCTTGCCTCGGTTTTCAGGCTATTGCTGTTAAAGGAGCTTGCCCTCGTTTGAAGCCATCCAGTGGAGTCACTGCATTGCCCTCTTTGGGCTGAATTCTTAATAGCACGAAAGTTTCAGTAAGAAAATGCTATTTGGCCATTTTAGCATCTTCTCTCATACTGTTCATGTACAAAAGTGTTTGTTAGAGAAGGTGTTTAAAGATGAAACAAAAGATATGAAATCTGATTTGCGGATGGGTGGCTTTGATCTGAAAAACGGCTAATAAAAATATGGAAATAACAAACTCTTTGAAACAAAGGAGATTACAAAACTGAGCTAGTTTTCTGTTCATTTCCTTTTTCATCCATTCCTTTTAGATGTGCCTTATTAAAGAATAATCATGCCAACTGGTGAAAACACAGCCTTTCTCTGAAAGCCCAGTTCTGGGGCAGAAATTCGCAGAGTTTCTCTTACCTCTCAGCTCCCCCATATCCAGAGTTGTCCCAAGTTGTTCTAATAAAGCAACTCTTGCCGCATTCTTTTTGTGTTTCTTGCCATCATAATGTTGCTGGGCCATCAGAGGATTATTAAACCAGGCTGCGCAGAGCCCACAGTATCTGTCTGAATCTCTTCTTTGATAGGGAGATGCGGCCACTGGAGCAGTGTCCACCCTCGGAGGCTTAAGCGAGCTCAGGGGGGTTGCTGTGAAGGCAAACAACCAGAGAGAAGCACAAGCCTGGTTAGTGCACTTGTCCTCAGTCTCTGAAGGTGGAAGCATCTCATGGTCATTATAGAGCTCAGAAGGCCAAGAGCTCATTGAGGACAGAAAAATAATCTTTGCCAGCCTTTGCTCTTTGAAGTTAGGATACAATAAACATTCCTGATTTATTGAGATCAGAGTTCTCACTTTGTTGTGCTTACCTCTGATAGGAGACCATTCCTTATAAAGAAAAAAAAAGATTTTTAAAAATAAACTCTTGGAGATTAGGAGTGGTCTGTTCATCAAATGCAGGCAAGCCATGAAGTAAACATAGAACAATCATGACTTGAAGTATTGTGAATGAATAAATGAATGAATGAGACATTCGTGTGCCATAAATAGACAGGACCGATAAATAAAGGATTTGCCTAAGTGAGAGCAGATCTTTCGGTGACGTGGATTGTACCAATTGATAAAATCATGCTAATTTCATCGTCAGTTACTTCTGTTTATTGTGATAGGTTATTTTTAATATACCTGCTAAAATTAATGTTGAAAGTACATTTTAAAAAAAGACAAACACTACAGAGCTAATAGTGTTTAAAGTCTAAACTAAAAAGGTATTACTATCACTATTTTGAGATTGCACAGTCCCAGCTATTAATTTAGCACATCCCATTGTAAGCTTACAGTTTTTTTTTGTCCAGGAAAAAAAAAAAAGCCACAACTTGAAGTCTACTAACAGAAAGTAAAAACTAACTTTTTTATACATCACAACGTCAAAGCTGCTTTCGTCCTCACAATAACTGTGACTCTGATTACTGTCCCACTTCCCAGATGATAGACTTTGGAGATGCCAAGTGATTTTTTTGAGAGGGGAAGGGAGAGAGAAAGAGAGGGAGAGAAACATCAATGTGTAGTTGCCTCTTGGTCGCCACCTACTGGGGACCTGGCCCGCAACCCGGGCATGTGCCCTGACTGGGAATCGAACCAGTGACCTCTGGTTTGCAGGCCGGTGCTCAATCCACTGAGCCACACCAGCCAGGCAGACATGCCAAGTGATTTGCTGACGGTGAAATATCTAGTCATGGGAAAGGAAGGAGTCACACCAAATCCTTAATTTCTAAGACCTATGTTTCTTCTCATATCCCTCCTAAGGACTCTTTTCACACTTCTTAATAAGCAAAGGGATTTTTTTTCTAGACCTCAGTCATCTTTGTATTTTATGCAGGATTTAATTTAATTAGGGGAGATTTTTGATCCAAATATTTTAGCAAAGAAATGTAAATTCTCACGTAGCCTATCAGTCATAATGCCATATAGCAGTATTTCTCTTCGTCCTTTCTTCTGTGATGTGGAAGGCAGCTGGCAAAACCATGAAAATTCACATCATTCTAAGAAAAAGGTGAGCTACAGAACCTCAATAACAACTTAAGCAACCACTTAATTAACCCTCCAAGCTTTCAAATAACTTTTATGTGGACTTTTCCTTTTTTAGATTAAATAACTGATATAGAAGTTAATATTAGCCAAATGACATTTTAATTTAAGGAATGCCTGTAGTATAACAACATCTCGAGAAAGTCTTTTCCTCTCTATCCAGAGATTTCATTAGATAAGGATGTTTTCACTAGCCTGGATGAAGCAATGGTATTATTTCTGTAAGGACTTAGAGAGATAATATATTTCTTAAAAGCTTCATGGCCAGGTTCAGTCATCAATCACTATGTGAAAACAAAGCTCAAATCCAAGCAGCCACCTAGTGTCATCCTGCTGTGACTTAGAAACCCCAACAGAAGGCTGCAAATATGCAGCAGACCTGCATGTGAAAGGCCTACCATCCCTTCTTCTGAAGGAAATTGGATTTTGCTGCCAAAGTTTCCTGTATCCTTATCAATTTCTGAGGATTTATAGCTGCCTATTGTTTTTGATGACAACGGAAAACATATCAAACGTTCACGATCTGAACGAATGCTCATCCTTGAAGCATAATTTACGTTTCTCTAAACTGGGCCCTAAAAAACCATTTCAGAGTCAACTTTGTCAATTGAAACTTTATATACCGCATTCTAGCAGGAGCGATGCACAATAGAGCATTTGTCAAATAAGATAGTAATCTTATCTTGCTTTTAAGAAAATGCTTTGAGGCTGTGTCTGTGTTGCAGCTTCTCCTCTTTAATAATTCTACCCTCTGTATAGCCCGGAAATTTAATGCCTTGTTTCCAACTGCCTTCACCGATCTCAGCCCAGTTTGTATTTCGTGTAAAGGCACACTAAGTAGTGTGAGGGGAGTGGAAACAGGTCTGAATCAAAGTCTGCCATCAAGGTTGGGTTGGACTCCCCCATAACTGGCCTGCATAACATTTGGCGACATCTCTGATGTCTCTGGTTCCCACAAGTTTAATATTCAGGGTCACCTGTCTTCAAAGCCCACAGTGTGGAGAATAGAGCAAGTTGTAGAAGCCCACTCTCTCTTACGGCTTGGACCGGATGCCAAATAACAGAATTGTGTACAAGGGTATTTTCCAGGTTATATTGCCAAATCTGTATGAATATTTGGATCATAACACCCACATTTCTTTGACAAAGTGTATTATTTTAATAAAATAAATGCAAAGTAGGGTAAAGATGATCCTTTGGCTTAAAATATGTTTTTAACAAAACTCGTTAGTTGGCATACAGTTAATTTTTAATTCACTTCCATGCTTTATGTTTTCATTTTAATTGCAAATACATTTAGCTGAAGTAGTGGTGGGAACAACTGTACTTGAACAACAATAAAAATGTTTTTAAATAAATGCTGCAGAATTCCCCCAAATAAACAAACAAATAAATAAATAAATAAATAAATAAATAAATAAATACTGACTTTACTCCCCCTACTTAGAACTTAAAACAAAGAGTGAATTCTTGAAAACCAGTGGTTTCCAAGGTTGGATGAACATTAGACTCACTGAGAGTTTTAAAAAAATCTCCATATCCAGGTTGTCTCCCCGACCAATTATACAAGAAACTTAGTGTAGGAACCGGGCAGCAGGATGCTTTTAGCACCTCCCTCCCCGACCACTGTCACCCCCATCTCTAAGGCACCACCAACACTGTGAGCCCCTGACCTCCATACAGCCAGATTTTACTTTAAAATGACTGTAAAATAAAGTCTTCTTGGATCTTCACATAAAACAGAGCTTCATATTACATCTAATGGCAATGGAGCCAAATTTTTGGTAGGCAATAGCCAACATATCACCTCTTTATCCACAAGACTGAAAGGAATAATGATCACTTGGTATTTTTTTAAAACCCCAATCACTTTTCAATTTCACCAAGATGGAAAAGGTTCTTCAAAATAATAGCTGATAGTACGCATTAATACGATCAAAGTTAAAAAGCAATTCTAATTTCTTTCCACATGCAGAAACTCAGATACACATTGAGCTGCTGGACCTTCTACCTCTGACAGGCTCTGTCTTCAGCCTGGTCTGCTGCATGCCAGCCCTCCCCACACGGTAGCTGAACGCCTGTCCTTAGGGGGCTTCTTCATCCCATCTGTTCCATGAGGCCCGAGGCCTTAACAACCACCTTGCAATTGTGTGTGTGTGTGTAAGAGAATTCCAATAGATCATAAAACTAATATTTTGATACTTAATACTTTTGTGTTTTCTGTCTTCCACAATCCCTTATTTTAATTCCGGAAAAAAAAATAACAAGTCTGAAATTTAAAACTATCTTTGTGATTTATTTGTCATCAAAACTGGGTCTGAATTCACCAAAGTCCATTTATAGCCTATATACATATATATTACTTAGTTTAAACAACATACATATTGCAATAGAATTATTTATATCTCAGATCACGAAGTGCTATTTCAGATCCATAGAAATATAATATGTGGTACATATATTTTATTATATATCAAAACTCCTAAAATTTCTGATTTTCAAAATTCATTCAGCTCCAAATATTTTGAACAAAAGATCGCAGATCTGTAGCCATTGCTGAGTAACTAAAATAAACTCGAATTATTTTAATGTTTGAGACAGTTCAAGTAAGTCAACGTCCAAAACTTGATTCGAAGAATCACCTGAGACTAGCATAATTTTCAATGTCATTTTTAGTGCTTTGCATGTTTATCAAGAAGCTAGATTTCAACAGCCAATTGTAGCTGTCTTGAGTATCTCTGTTCTAAATTTGTTTCTTCCTGGAAAAATAACTCGAGTCGATCTAATACCAAAACTATTTCCAGAGCGTCCTGTGTGTGCCTCTCACAGAACCCTCCCTCACTCTAATGTAACACTGCATGCAACCAGACTCCAGGAGGCCAGCACCTTGCAAGGCGGCAGATACACAGTGTATATGTTGTGCCTTTTGTTGAGTTAATTAATTAATGCTCTTCACATGCAAAGTGAGTATAAAGTTCACTGGTAACCAGAGTTTTCTTTTTTCTTCTAAACGGTATCCTTTAGCGCTTGCGTGGAGGTAAATAGTAACAAATAAGTGACAAGATTATGGGGAAGTGAAAACTAAATTCTGGAAGGGCAACATGCCAAAGTGTAAGCATGCATCCCAGTCTCCTTCCTTCTTTTGGATTCAACTGTATGTTTTGAACATCAGTATTCTTTCAAACTCTTGTTCCTTTGCTGGAGTGGCCTATGTCCATACATTTCAGAGAGTGCAAATATGCACATTGTTCTAGAAATTTTACTTTTGAACAGGAAGCCATCTGCTCCAATTCGCTTAGCATGACATCCAAACCCTTACCCTGTTTGACCAAAAATGGTGTGAGCCCCATGCCCCACCCTCCCTATTCACCCAATCTTGTCCTGAGTGATGTTTTTTGTTTCCCCAGGTGAAAAAAGCCCTCAAAGGGAAACGTTTTGCCAATGTGGAAGAGGTGAAACAAAAAACAGCAGAAGCACTAAAAGGCATCAAAATCAACGAGTTCAAAATTGTTCTGAGCAGTGGAATAAACACCTCAATAGGTGTATTGCATCAAGTGGAGAGTACTGTGAAGGTGGCTGAAGTTTAAACATGAAGAATAAACATACAATTTTTAATAAATTAATTCCATCTTGGGGGTCCCCCCTCATATATTATGTCTATACCATCCATTTTCTTAAGTTGCCCCAAATCCCATTTGATCAATGGAGGCAGCTTGAAGTTCAGGGAATTACATCAATCACATTAGAACCCCTAATAATAAGCAGCAAAGGAAATGGCGAAGACTAGATTGTGGGACTCTAAGACCAGCACCATATTTCAATGTCAACGAGTTTCTTACAATGCCGAGGGAGCAATAAGCTAAACGTACAGATAAACGTTACAGTCGGGACATGTTTCCTAGGCTTCAGCACCTGTTCTCGGTGGGAAAACTGTCTCTGGAACAATTTTTTTCTGATTTCTAGTCCCTATAATAAACTGCCTTTTCCCCCTCTTTTTTCCTACCCTAAATCAAATTAATGACAGTAGGAATTCTTCAGCAAGTATCACTGTTTTTTGCAAGTCTTGTTTAGAGGTGAATCTGACTGGGCCGTTCAGTGCTGGCCCGAGAGGTCGGCTGTCGGTGTAGATGGACGGCCTAGTCTCCAAACAGGCCAGCTGCTCGTGCAGACAAACACTCCCCTCAGTGCAAACTGGGCCCAGTCGAGGCTGAAAACATAGGTTTTCTTTGTCTCTCTCATAGAGGACGGTGCTGCCTGTGTAGATGGCGGACACTCAACAACCATGTAACAGAGAAATGAAAAAAATACTGGCGAATTTCAGTTAATGCCAACTCAGGGGATTTTCATGTTTTAATAAATTATGAAAGCTAAATTTTAAATCTTTAATGGTTTCATTAAACTGACTTTACAGGATTAAAAACAAATTAGATGTTGATAAATGGGTATAGATTAAATAAATTGTGGGCATCTATACTCTGAAATACCAGGCAGTAATCAAAAACATGTTTTAGAAAACATGTTCAGGATGTAATAGAAACTAAAAGATATGTAGGTTATAAAGCAAATTACTTATTATTAAATTATACACACACATAAAGACTAGAAGGCTATAAATGAAAATCTTACCAATGGTTATTTGTAAGTTGTAGACTCTGGGTAACTTGCTTTATAATCTGGGTACATACTTCTTGGTGCAGAGGGAAGGCATTTTTATTTCATCACTTACATGTAGACCACATTTCATGCTAATTCATTTTAGTGCAAAGTCTAGAAAACACTGCTTAGGGGATCTGTAGTGCCACTACTGGGTCTTAAATTACATTTCAGGTGATTTTGTTTGCAGTGATTTATTTATTAATTTATTGTTGATTTGGGGAGAAATGGGTTGAGAAAATGCTGGTTTAGTCACACTACGATGTAAATGGTCCTATTACAACTCCGACTTCTCCAAGAAATAAAGAGAAAAGCCATTTCTCCACCATACAGCAGATACAAAAATGGCTCTAATTATTCAGATAATATGAAGAATCTCTCTTCCTTCTCAAAGAGAATTCTGCTATCCAAGGCTGAGAAGTAGGGGTGGAGGGAAGCATGTGCTATTTTTTCTATGCCATGAAGGAAATTATATAAAACATCCCATGTTCCAAAATATGTGGCATTAAGTGTTTCCAGAGGGTAAACAAAGATGAGGATGACCTAACAAAAACATCATTCCCACTCAGTTCTGTATCTGCACTCTGAGTATAATCAATCCATTAACGGAAATTGCTTCCTCACTCACACTAAATTCATATATCATCAGTCATCATTAATATAGTATTCATAGATCATTGATTTTCATTAATCTAGTATAATTCCCTCTAGTTACAGTCACTGATTAGATTCTAAGTATCTTAAGTATGCCTGTTTTCTGCAGAATCCTAACCTTTGAAAATAAGCCATTAAATGGAACTTCAGAGATCCAAGTCCTGTCCTAACTTTCTCATGCCATTGGACAGAAGAAGTCAATTTGTCTACTCACTAAAACAAGGGGACAGGATGTAAGTTCCACAAGGATGAGGATCTTTATCTGTTTTGTTCACTGATGTTTCCCAGGTGGTCAGGACTGAGCCTGGCACATAGCATGTGTTAAATAAACTCTTGTTGAATGAGGGGAGCAGTTAATTCCCCTAAAGCTCTCTATTAAGAGAAGGAATCATGGTTTTACTTTTGGACATTACACTAGTATGATGTGATACCACCCTCCTCTCTCTTAAAACAGCCGTTGTATTGTGGGGATACAGATATACCTTATTTTGTTGCACTTCACTTTATTTCACTTCACATATGCGGTGTTTTTTAACAAGTGAAAGGCAAGACCTTCCACCAGCAGAAGATCCCGAGTCATTTCATTGCAACACTCGCGTGATTGCAGTGGTCTGGAACTGCAGCGCAGTGTCTCTGAGCTTTGTCTGTAATGCACTCAATGGCATTCAGTCTTCAAACGATATTCACTTAGGGCACTTGACTCCCTCTGAGTTCATTGTCAAAATGTGTGGCGATGGCCACAGTTCCCCAACTCTGCACAGAAGTGCACTGGGATGATGCAATGAATACAGGAGACATCCATAAGATATTTTAAAATTGAGGAAGGCATAGCTACAACTGTCAGACACCGTAGGAACCACTGTCTCCAAGTAGCTCAGTTTCAATATTAGATGCTACAATCGCTTCAATGAATTCACATTCCTGTGAAGCTGGATTTTCGGAGGCTGCTGTGTTCCCCCAACTCATCCACTGTGAAACACAATTCAGTCAATGAGGAACATGAAATAAAGGTGATGGTGTCTCTAATTCTAATTCTCATCCTGAGATTTCAGAAATTAGGCAGTGCCCAACATGGTTACTTAAGGAGGAAACACAAATATTATATTTTCTTTCAGTGCACGTGTATTATTTTTTTCAGATGCCTGCTAAGTAATTAGGACATAAACACTTGTTAAGTTGTCTGGACACGAAGAGTTAGGACATCCTCCTACAATAAGATGTCTGAGCAAGAATCGATGACCTGCTTATTGGACACTCTTAGAAATGCCTTTTCTCATAAACCTCAGGTGAGAAGCAGAGCTCCAGAGGGCACAGTGGGTTCCCCGGGCAGGCGCTCTCTGACTCACTGCCACCCCTGTGCCCGCCCCAGCAGGTGTCATCCTCAGACTAGTGAGCTGGAGGGCATCTCCCAGATAACACGCAGTGTTCTGAGGGGGTGGGGACTGAAACCTGGGATCTGAGACTGACTTCTGTTCTTTTCATTCTGCCATTACTCCCTGACTTCACCTAATCCATACTCCATGCTCCGGGGTGGGAATGATTAACTTATCCATCAGCGTCAGCTAGAGAGCCAGCTCCCGAGACTGTTTCTTATAGCCTATGAATATTTATAGAAGATTCAAAGATGAGAAGAGTGATCAGTGTATAAGCTCAGCAGAAGATCAAGTGCAGGCTGGGCTTAGGAGGACAGAGGGAATGGGTGGCCTTTTGGCCTGGGCTGGAAGGAAGCTGAAACTTTAGAAGTAATTTTAGGGACATTAGTACTGGTATCAGGTCCTGAGTAGGACATGTGCATCTACACTTCTCTTCACCCCCGGCCAGCCTCCCCTCAGAAGGAATCTCCTGATTTCTCCACTTAACGGCAGTTGTGAGTTTCCATAAACACATATCCCTGAAACTAACATTGCCTTTTAATAACCCAGTTTACAAGTTATGACAATTGCTTCTATGTTGTATTTAAAACTATGACTATTAGCTGTGCACATATTTTGCAAGGATCCATTTAGATTTAATCTAGAAATGAAGTGCTGTATATCAACTGTCACTTAGAAACTGCTAAATCTGAAGGTTTGATGCTGTTCTGAGTCAGCTCTATAGAACCTCAAAGCACGTCCAGAACTTCTTGAGGTTAGTTTGTGAGACAGATGGAGCTGCTTTGCTCCATCATGTGAGCTGCCTCCCAACACTTGGACCAAGAGAATCCAGATGATCAAAGGCCAAAACAAGGAGGTTCTCTGGTCCCTAAGCGTTTCAAGAGTATTGCCTATACCACTGCTTCTCATAATGAGCAATGAGGTTGCTGGGTAGAGAATGATTGCCAATAAGGAAGGGTTTTAGGCTAGATAAGACTTTGCAGATAAGTATAGAAAATCATTAGATTAATTCAGTTCCTGGGGGAACAGAAGCCTACCCAGAGCCTGAATCATTTAGATGTTTCATCCATAATCATTAACTTAACTCGGGCTCGACCACCATTTGAACACTTCATTGCCATGCAGATACTGCCGAAAGGAAGTGCATGAGAGAGAATATAAATTATTTCTATTGAAGAATTTTTAGAACAGGGGTGCCATTAATAGCCCACGAGGGTGACACATAAAGTTTTCCACGAGCTTCGACAACACCTGGCAGTTGATTGAAGATGAAAATCTCAGGTCCAATCCTGGACCACTGGATGAGAATCTACATTTGTGAGGGCTTCCATTGGCTCATATGCAAATTAAATTTCAAAAGCACTGAAATCAGGATTCAGTGGTTCTTATCTCTGGCTGAGCGTTAGATTGAGCTGGGAGAGGCTAAATATTTATGGGCTCTAGGCCCAACCCCAGAATCCCTTGGCATGGGGCTGAGCCATGGTAAGTTTTAAGGTTTTGCAGGTGCTTCTAGCATGCCGCCAAGGTTGGAGACCATGGGACTGAAGGGATACCATCTGTGATGGGCCTCACTTTCATCTCGATCTTACCAAGCATCTGTGTTTTCATGTTTTAATCCTTCAACTTGATGTGCTGCCACATTAGGCATATAGCACCACCCCAGTCCTCATGGAGCTTGAAATCTGGAATGGAAATATTTTAACTCATTTCACAGAACTACTTTATTACATTGCATTAATTCTATAGAAGTCTATGTGCTTTCTAAAAAAAATTACAAAAGACAATAAGTGTAGAGAAAATAGCACAGGTATAAAATAAAGTCAAAGCAAAACTCAGGGTGGGGTTTTTAACTATACTGATGTTTCCTAAAATAAACTGTTTCCCCTGTATTCCAAAGTGAGGGTTAAGCCTGGAAGTCTGCCTTCCCCTACCCGTTGGAGAGAATGCACAATGTATTTATTCTGGGCTGTCTGAGAGACAAGGGGATATGAATGTTCAAAGAAGGGTGTGTTTTATTAAGAAAATAATTGCTCCGCCGAGCCTAGGACAAAAGAGAATTGCAAGTATGGATAGAGATCTGGGCATCTTAAAAAAAGTGTGTCCACAGTGGGGCCTTGAATGTCTACCATGGGCCTTCGGCCTTCTCTTCCGCAGCCTAGCGTGGCATGGAGGGGATGGGGCCATCAGCGGAAGTCACCGAGCTGGAGGAATACGGCTGCCTGCAGAGGGAGAAGATGAGAGAGACCCATTCTGAGGAAGCTCTGGCTTCACCTCCAGCCTGTGGAAGCCCAGCCCATGTGACCATCTGGGTGGGCATGGTAGTCAGAGCCCACAGGCTGAGAGGCTCCCTGGTCTCTCCCCAATGCCTCTGGGCCCCCGTGTGAGCCAAAAGATGGGGAGGGTACCCAAAGAATGAGTGAGATGGACCTTCCAACCAACCTGAGGGCTGGAAGACAGAAGGATTTTAAATTGATTTTGAAAATATATGGAAATATATTTTTTGCACTCAAAAGCTAACCAATAATTCATACTTATTACATCTGATTATTTAAAAAAATCAAACTGAGCATTAAGCAAGCTTTTGAGGTTGTTTGTATAGATATTTCAAAAGATGAGACTATAGTTTAGGAAATTTACTACCAATTATTTTAGGTGGAATGTTGACTTTACAAGTGCCTTCTCAATTTGATAGACTAGACAGTTTTAAGGTTCTTATGTTTAATAGATGACAAGAATTATTGCCAGAAAAATCTCTCACTGAGTTTTTTTCTGAATAGCAATGCATTCTGTGCATGGATTCCAAGTCCTAACCACAGTTCCTATTGACAGCTTCAGAAGAAGCATGGGAAATTGATTATTTTATAGTTCTAATATATTTCTTCATAAAAATGTGCACTTTCTGGAATAAAGATAGAAGCACATCATAAAGCCTGCTGAAAACTTCAACTGCCTCATACAACTCTTTGATCAACCAAAAGAGAAGAGTGAGCTTATAGTATTTAAAAGGATTTGTGAAAATCACCTAGGTAGTAGTCTCATTCTTAAAATATTTAATTCTATCCAATCTTCAATCCTTTGTTTTATTGGTCATCAAATATAAAATAAGACAGTAGCCTTGATCTGATCATTGCTCCACACCTCTTTCGATATACTGTACAAAAGTAGTGACCAAAAGAATTTAGTTCAGCTCATATTGCTAATTCATTTAATTCTGCTCCCTGTAGAATAGTCAGTCAATGGCCTGACTGATGTGGTTTCTTTTGACAGCACGACCCTGTGGAAGGATTACTACAAAAGAAGTCTCATTGCCACCAGCCAGTTGTATCACCTTGGGCAAATGATCTCACCTGTCTAGGCTTCAGTTTCCTCATTGGGAAAATGAGATGATTGAGATGATTGGTTACAAACCTTCCAGCTTTGTAATTCTGTGAATCTATTACTTGTTGTATTTGTAAGCATTCAAAAGCCAAAGGGCATCACCAGAACAAATGCATTGATTTAGAGATGGTGACTTGGAACAGGCCAGCTTTCCTGGTATAAAAGGCAATGCATGGCCTCAGATAGCAGCCTGTTTGACAAACTATTGCCTGCATCTATTAAAACAAGTACCTAGACAGGTTATGCCAGGCAAACCAAATAACCTGATTCAGGTGATAGAACTACCATGGTATATAAAATCTTATATGCAAATACAAGGTGCCGATTGAACCAGAAGTCATGCATTATTCAAAATTTGAATTTATGCAACTTTCAAACAGATCTAGAACACCCTGATCTTTATTCACTCTACAGGAAACTCACATAAGCCATTCTGTCTGGCATCGGAATTTATAGAAAAGTTCTGAAGCTCTGTCTCTTTCATCTTCTGAAGGAGGGAAAGAAGAAAAAGAACAAGATTTTAGAAGAGAAATATACAATAAACACACTTACACACAAGACAAGCAGAGTTGACAAGATCATTGCTTATCTGTCCTTTTTCCACATTGTTCCCTCTTCCTCCAATGAGAAATGCTTGACTGAATGTTTAGAAATATCTGCCTTTGTTGCTTTATTACTTCCAGCCATGTTTGTGAGAACCCTGGGGTTTGAACAGTGCACTGTTCATTAGGCAAGCAAAAATCTGTAGATCATTTTATGAAGCATTATTTATCACCACGTGGGGATCAAGGCAAGGTCCTAGGATGTACAATCTGAAGTCCTGGGTAGTCCTGAAGTCCTTTAAGCACCAATTATATATTTTACTGTGTAACACCAAGCAAGTTACTTTACCCAGTGGGGTCTCACTTTCTCTTCAGGAAAATAGAAATAATACTTTATACTTTTGTGTTTGCTGTGATGATGAAATGAAACAATAAGTGTGATGTTTCTGATACCAAGTCATTACAATGATCAGCTATGATCATTGATTTTACTATTAAGATAGATTCAGTGTACCCAACTACAGTTTTATCACATCTCAGGATCTTTAAGATATTATGTATTTTTATATCGCTGTTGAGAGATAGACTTTTCAAATTTATTTTTCATAAATGTAATAAACAGAAAGTTACTTGTGCTGTGTAGACAGTTAATTCTTCCTATTCATGGTAGTTATGTTCTATAAAGTCTCCAAGAACACAAATGGCAAATACTGAACCATTGCTCTTGGAAGAATTCAAGGTTTAGTTTCCGGGGAGCCTGTGTTCTCCACACTTTAATCAATTGATCGACATAAAACCATGTTTTATACGTGCTTCTGTTTAAGGACACTTTATGTAATATATATGTATGCTGGAGTCATATATACATATATTTTATTCAAAGCCAACAACAGTCGAGCTCAAGTCTGGATGAAGCTTCTTTTCACCATAAGGCACATCACAGCCTTCTTGGGACTTAGGAGCACTAGATAGCACTTTAGCACTATCCCTAGGAGCCATTTTAAATGATAAAATCACCAACAAAAAGCACAAAAATGCAAAAAAACTGGCACTAAATAGATGGTGGAAAGGGCCCTTTGCAACAGGAGAGCTGAAACGAGTTGCCTTGTCGCCTGCCCTCCGGTGAGAGCTGCACGTGGAGCAGCTCCAACACGTTGCCAATTCGCACGTGTCTACAAATGACCACTAAGGCGCCATGAGCAGTAATGCTGTGATTACAGATACATTGGAGTGAGTAGGGAAACGCACAAATACAGACTCTGCAAATAATGAGGATCGACTGTGTGTGTGTGTATGTATCTGTACATATTTACATACAATAATATGCTCACTCAACCCTTTATCCTGTGGCAGGTACTGTATTAAATATTTTAATTATGCTGTCTCCTTTATTATTACAGTTATATAATGTAACGACACCATAATTTGAAAACATGAAATTGTGGAGGAGGAGTTAAAACAGCTTGTAAAGGTTCACACAGATGTATCCAGAATTTAAAATTGAGTCTGGTGCAAGCCTCTGTGCTAAACTCGCCTACTTCATCAGGACAAAGGGAGTGTTTTAAAGTCAAGCGAGTGGACAGGCCTAACACGTCTTGTAAAAATATAAAACAACCACCTTTGATCATCCTACTTAACTAAAATTTACATAACCAAGATAATTTAATGTGAAAATAAAGTTATAGTTATGTAACTGTGTATCATTATTCTAATGCACACTTCCTATTTTCACTCATCCAACAGATATTTATGAAATGCCGACTATGTGCCATGAAGCGCTCTATGCGCAGTCCCCACCAGAGAGGTGATGCTGTGACACCTCCCTCGACAGCGCCCCCTAGAGCCGCTCTCTATCCATCTTCCTGCTGCTCACACACGCACACCAGGACGGCCAGTCCCAACCTGGGGGTCAAAGGTGAAAGAAAAGGCACTGCTGGGAATTACATAAAGGAGAGTGCTGAACATCCAGTTTTGCTAAGAATAAAAGCTTATATGTGAAACTAACTTTAAGGGACAATATTTCAACCGGGACAGATGAGAGTATCCTGCAGTAAGAACCACCACCAAAGTATGACAATAAAGGCATCTTTCTTTTCTAGCAAAATCTAACGTAGGTTGAATGCCCCTCTTCTATCTTGTAGTCTAGTCTTAAAATAATGCAAATTGCATCTAATCACAATCAATTGAAAGTCTGGGGAATGTAGAAAGCAAATGGGTTTCAGATGAGCAATGTCTCTGCCACAAACAAATTTTCTTGGTAATCATAAGTACAATAGCCAACCATTTAGATTATAGGTAATCTTAAATTTCCCTTTGATTAATGGTACACAATGGAGAATATCCATAGTTGAAAGCTTTCTTTTTCTATGCTTCAAATTCCTTTTAAATCATTTATATTCTCTTCAAGAACAACATTTTAAGAACAGTTCAATGAAGTTTTCTTTTAGGATGTTCTTTAGGATTTTGAGTAAGAACTCAGTCTCATTCTTACTCCAACTATTTTATTTTCCTGTGTTTCTTGAAAAAAAAGGGGGAGGGGGGAGCACTAGCCAGCATTATACTGAGGTCCATGATCTCTGTCAGCTGCAATCAGTTAAGTGAAGGTGGCTTGTGTACTGTGTTGAAAAATATTCCCCCAAATTCATGTCCAATCTAAATTTCACAAGGTGAACTCATTTGGTAATAGGGTCTGTGCGGATGTAATTAGTTAAGCAAAGATGAGTCACACTGGATTAAGTTGGGCCCTGACGCCAGTAACCGGTGCCTTCCTAAGCAGAGGAGGAGGACACACTGACACACAGGGAGGGACAACAGTGCCGACAGAAGCAGAGATTGAAGTGACAGAGCTGGGACACCAAGGCAGGAGCCCTCAAAAGGTAGGAAGGCACAAGGAAGAATTCTTCCCTGGAGCCTTCGGAGGGAGCCTGGCCCTCCGCACACCTAGATCTCAGACCTCTGGCTTCCAGAACTGTGGGAGAGTAAGTTCTATTGTTTTCAGCAACCCCGTTTAAGAGAATTTATTGCCATGCCCCGGAAAACTAATACAGATTGGAGTTCAGATTTCAACTAAGATTTAAAAATCAGAAGGTAAAAGCATATTAAGATTATGGCAAATCTGGTTACGATTTTCTCTACTTACTTTCCATAAATGTTTTGAATTTTAGCCCCCTAGAGGCATTTGCTATCACTGGAGTCTCACAGCTTCCCTGGAGACCTTCTCCACTCTTGGCGTGCGGAAGCCACGGGGTTTTCTGCCTCTCTAGTCTTGCGTCACCTCCCCCAGGTACATCTTTCTAACTTACCCCTGCGCTCAGTCACATCTGTCACACCAATCCCTGGCTCAGTGCCTCCCCAGTTTCTCAAAGGTGCACGGCCTGGGAAAATGCCTTTGTTTTATACACACATCCATACCAACACCACCCCTCCTTGCTGCCTCTCCCTCGAGAGCATTCATTATCGAGTTCAGGGGTCAGCCAACCTTTTATATAAAGGACCGTGTGGCAAATGTTTTAGGCTTCATGGACTCGATGGTCATGACCACTGCACCCTGCCCTGGTAACACACACCAGCCTAAATGGAACGCAAATGAACCAGTGGGGCAGTGTGCCCATAAAACTTTATTTATGGACACTGAAGTATGAGTTTTGTATGTTTGCCACATGTCACAAAATATTCCTCTTTTAAATTTTTAAACATCTAAAAACATAAAAACAATTTTGGCTTGCAGCCTTACAAAATAAGCAGCAGCAAGACCCTTTTTGCTAAGCCCTGATCTGGATCACTGGTTCTCAAGTGGGGTCAATGGTGCCCCCAGGAAATATTTGATAATGTCTGGAGACTTTTTTTTATCATTACATCTAGAGGGATTCTTTTGGCATCTAATGAGTAGAGGCCAAGGATACTGCTCACCATCCTACGATGCATAAGACAGCCCCCCACCCCCGACCAAGAACTGCCCAGTCAAACATGGCAATACCATTGAGATTAGACACCTCGTTCTAGTAGAGGATTCCTAAGAGAAATTGAGAACTCTCCCTAACAAATCCCCACAGGTTATTCAGTTATTAATGCCTTACTTAAACGACTCTTCATAAATTCTTCTTTGAACTTTCCAGGTGCAATTATTTTAACAGTTCTTTGATATCCTCTTGCACTTGTAGGTCCTCATGGTGTTGTGGATTGTAGTCAGGCACATATGTTCCTTCCCACTACACGGTAAACCTGAGAAGGTAAAGGTTTCTTATCTACTTTTACGTTCCCAGGACACAGGATATTTGTTGAAAGAAACTGAACTAGGAAAATAATGAAACAAAATCTCCATGGTATGAACTCGCTGAAGGCAGGCACCAGATGAGGGACTTTCAGAAGCTGCATCTATTCCTTAGAGTGGATATTACCTGTCCTAGAATGCCAGCTTTGCTGGTGGGTCAGCTGCCGACAGGGTGCCATGCGGGTGCAGTGTGAGCAAGCTGTGGCCAGAAAGCCTCATGGGACTGGAGCTGGTTGAATACTGCTCAGTGAGGGGCTCCACTTAGAGCCAGAGCAGACTTCCTGCACCGCTCCTGGAGGCGCCAGTGAAGAATGAGCAAGCATCTGCTGAGCTCGGGGTCAGAAGCGGGAAGACATATAGCATTACATGAGGTGGGGGCAGCCGAGGTCACAGAGACAATAATGGATTTGGCAGAACACCCAGCTTGGAGTTTGTCTGCCCTGCTCCCATCTGACATGCCCAATGCCCCTTGGATTCCCGACTCAGCTTCCTTCCCCAACTCCTGATTTTCTCTCACCCTTGCCCTACTTTGCTCTTCCCTTCTCACAGCTCCTCTCTGCCCCCACCCTAAGCCTCTGCACTGACTATGCTTATCCCTCCTGTGTTTTTTGGGATCAGCCCACCCACACCCTGATGTCCAGGTCAACACCTTTACAGCCCCCCACTGGGACACATCCACCACCCAGAGCACACGGTGCAAAGCCCCAGTGGCCAGCCTCTCATGCCCTCAGACCATTTCTCCCATCCTCCAGCATAATCTCTGCTCACATTCAGTCTCCTGCTCACTCTTATTAGCTGCCACCTGGCTCCCCTCTCTGCCCGGTTATGCTGGATTAACGTCTCATTTGGCAGATTTCCATGGCTGTTTGATTCTTCTTCTCCCGCCGGTTTCTGTGACCTTGTACCCTGTGCTAAATTTCTATACTCATACTTGTCCTAAGCAGGAACTGAACAGCAGGTTACGTTTTTCTGTCACTGTCTGTGAGGAAGAAGAACGTGGCAGTCCTGCTTGTGTACAGGAATGTGGCAGAAGAGTAAGTATGAACATGTGGCTCCTCTCTGAGGGGCACGCACAGACCAAGTGGAAAGGTAGACTCACCCCGCGGAAGGAGCCTTGTACCACAGGCAATGCAGTATTGTAAGTGCAAAATCGTACAGCACAGAATTCTGAGCAGAGTAAATAAAAATAGCTTCACTTCTTGAGTTAACCGAGCTAACATTTATTGAACTCCACGTGGCCTTGGGACAAACACTTTGTATTTATTAATCGGCTAGTAAAACCATCGCGGAAATCCTTTGATAGGAGTAACAGCGCTATACCCATTGTACCGATCAGGAAAAGGAGGTTCAGGCAAGTGGAGTCCTCAGCTAACAAAGAGCAGGGCCCAGATACGCCTGACTTCACAGCACCCGCTTTAGTAACTGCAATGCCTAGTAGCCAGGAGAGACTCCAAAGATTGGTGGAGACTTGAACTGAGCCTTGGAAGATGGAAGGTGTTTAGATCCATGACAGGAAGAGGAAAAGGGATCTTGGGTGTAGGATAGTGGCAGGAAAGGTACAGTGGGCTACGGCACAGAGCATTTGAGGATGTGTGTTGAGAAGACAGAGGAAATAAGGTTGGCCACGTACAGGAGCTAACTTGTGCAGCTCCTTGTAGGCTAGGAAGACGAACGTGTTTCAACAGCATAGCAAACAGACAGCAGAGGTTTTGTGCAGTACAGTGATAAGTCATGTTTGAGGAATAAGACCCCGATACAAAGATGCATTTCCTGCCTCTAAGGCAAAGTCCCTGACGACAGTTATGTCAGTGTTTCCATAAGTTGCATTTGAGGTGCCCCAAGGTGAAATATGTGAAATACACATAAAGGACTACTCTGTCTAGCCAAGTATTTACTTAGGTTAGTGTATTAGTTTCCTACGGCTGCTGTGACAAATTACCACCAGTTTAGTGGCTTAACTTAGCACAGTTATAGTATATTACTATTTTAGAGATCAGGAACCTTAATTCCACAGGTTACCTTAATTCTTCCTTGCCATGTCACATATATTCACAGGTTTGGGATGTGGAGATTTTTGGACACCACTGTTTGGTTCCCTACAGTCAGGGCTCTTGACTTTGGAGCTCCATCGAAGGCAGACCTGACATATAACCTTATAGGCCAACCTGGCAGCCACTTGGGAAAAACCACAGCTCAGTGCCCAGCAGCCCAGAAAAGCCACCATAAAGTGCACTCAAGCCTCTGTCTGATCGCTTCTCCTCTCCACTCTGTTGGAAGCACTCCCCTTCATGCAGAGTCAGCTCCCTGTGAGGGGCATCTAGGGCCAATCCCGGCCTCAAGTGAGCAAGTCTGCAGCAGCCTGGTGTCTATGGTTTGGCATTAAGCTTCTAGTTCCTTTATCACTTTGTGTTTCTGCTCTGATAACAGAGCCTCTTCTATATCCCTGATCCCTGAGATCTATACCCTTATCTGGGTCCTCATTCTGGTGTTCAGTTCCTTGTTTTGTCCTCTAGAAATCTTGAGTTTTTCTTGAAAATGACTTACCATTGCCTCTACTTGCCAGGCCCCCGGCCTGGATCTATGGTTCTGCCCACTGTATGGTGGCTGAGTCTCTCCTTCCTGACAGGTGTCCTTAATGACAGAGCCTGTTTGTCTCCACAGCTCCATGCCACCCCCTGCCCGTGCTCCCCATGACCACCAGCACTGCCTCTCTCACACGGGCAGCTCCAGTGCCAGGCCCTGCCTCGGTTCATAGAACTTAGCCCCGGAAGGTTTGTCTCCAAGGAGACACAACATAATGTCTCTATGTGGTATTCCCAAGGTAGCGTTTGAACAGCCCCGTGCTAATCAGAAGGTGAGAGGCTCGGATACAGGAAAGGAATCATATCTCATATCAACTCATCTACTAAATGCTCACAGCACGTCATACCTCTCAAAGAACTCTTAAATCCATTACTGGCTCTGTATAAGGGTCAGTGAGATAAGTTTATCCACCATTAGAATTAAATGACAGACAAGAAATCTGAGGTTGAAAAAGATAATGGAGCTTCTAAAGATTACATAACTAGGCAGAGCTCGAGCCTGAGTTCCTGTCTCCTGACTCCCAGGCCAGCATTCTTTCTGCTATTTTATGTCAGCGGGTCAGCCTTGTAGACTCTGGCTGGGAATCTCAGGGTTAGAAAGACTTCTGTCATCCAGGCTGATGTCATTAACGCTGGAGCCCCTGAGAAAATGCCCTGCCAGGTGATTAGCCAGTCTCTGCTTCCACAGCTCCCACAGCCACACATTTTACCTGTAAGTATCTCTGAATATTAAGAAACTCTCCCTTATCTTGTGCTCATATCTAACTCCCTGATTTTCTACTCACTCACTGGCTATATCTGTTGCATCCAAGCACACAAATGCATGTACACACACACCATGAATCTTTCTTTCCCATGACAGCCTTCGAAAAGACTTACCCCTGAGTAAACATTTTTCCATGCTTAACAACCCCTACTTCCTTCATTCTTCCTCCAATAAGAGGATTTTGGTGCCCTTATATCCTCTGAGTCTCCCCTAAATGCTCCACACAGTGGGATAAGTGGCATGGCTCCAGCAACCTCACTCTCACCTCTGATCTGGCCACCAGCTCCGTGCTGAGATCTGCTGACCCTGAAAGAACACGGTGGGTCTAGAATACTCCTCATGCTCTCATCCTGCAGCGAGATCTAGAATGGCATGAACTAGAAGAGAGATTCTGAAACACACTAGCCAAGAATTGAAACTGGTTTGGGTTCAAGTGGCTCTGCCAAGAATTTCAGAAATTCTAGTAAACATACACCCATCTGGAGAAAGCAACTCAAATGACAATGAATTCTGCAGGATGCCCAGGGGATGCTTGAGCCCAGTGCATCCTGAGTAGGAGGAAAGGTAATGATTCACAGGTACCAATTGCTCACCCTCATCCGATGGAATAGCTAGGAGAAGCAATGAGTCATGCTTCGATTATTCCTACCCAGAAATCACTCCAGTTCAAGAGCTTATTATCCATGGAGGGGCAGCTTAAGCAGCATGCCAGAGCAGGAGAATTGCTTCTCTCTGGCATCTTGATTCACTTTCTTGGGTTTAATATGTTCTTTTTTTCCCTTTTGTTTCCATTATAGAAGTAATTTGAAGCCAACCTGGTTGATTAGGCAGAGTGGTTCCTAGATGTGCACAGGACAGCCTCAGCATGGGCAGTGAAGTCCTTTAAGAACTACTGATGGTCTTGGCCACAGGCAGCAAGGAACAATGGCAGATGGTCCTGAGTCTAGTCCAGGAGCTGAAGGGGCTGCACCTGGTAACTCAGGAGGCCCATGGCCTGGGTATTCTTTTCTGGTGACTCTTGGTCCTTCTCCTGTATTTGTAGTAACTGAATTTGTGCTTGAGACCAAGCCTCCACCTCTATCCTAGGCCTGGGAACCAGGCTCCTGATTTGTTCCTTATACTTGATTACCAGCCCAGTACTCTTGTCTTAAATGAGGATGCCCTGCCATGCTTTTATAATAGGCCTTTCTTTCCCTAGAACCCCAGGACTGAAGCCAGGGCCTCCTACCACCTGCCAGACTTTCCTGATGCCAGTATCCTGCTTACGTCTCTGCAGGATCTCTGCACCCAGACTCTCCATCGCTAGGTTTCACCCCGCTGTCAAGCCCTCAAACCTTCATCCTGTGCCATGCCTCCCTATTCCTGCCCTCTGCTTACACTTTCACCTAATGACTCACCACCCTCTGGCAGGATATATGGCTGCCTTTGCTCCCTCCCAGCAGCCCATTTGACACTAAGCCAAGCCCAGGGACCAATTTCACTTCCCAGACCCTTCCATTCTGTACGATGTTCCCACTTTTCAAGATTTTTTTCTGCTCAAAGCAGCTTTAGAGGAGAATGGATGAGAGAATGAGCCACAGCGCGGTGATGTGCAGCCTGGGAACCCTGGGCTAGTTGAGAAAGGGGGATGCTGGCACTGGCCGAGAGAATGTTTCCCCCGGCCCCAACCACGACTGGTGCTCCTTCCCCCTCCACACCCCCATTCCCTTCTTGCCTGCCCATCATCCTGACTTCTGCCACAGTGAGGACTGGGCCAGCTCTGTGGACACCAAGGCAAAGTCACTAAGTAAAGATTTCAGTTTAAGTGCCTTTGATTTTTCCTTTGGAGTGTTGATGGCAATTAATAAATCACACCCAAGTTATATTTACAGCTCTAAGGGTATCTGAATTCAGGAAAACAAACTGGTACTTGGAGATCTGGAGGATATATTTAAATTCACAAAGAACTATTTTTGCTGTGTGGTCATTTTTTTTACAGAAATAACAACTCTCCGTTTGCTAATTAAGATGATAAACAAAGGTACAGCTCCTCTTCCATCACTACCTCTGAGGTTAAATTTAACAGCAATCCTCTGCTTAGGCAGAGAGAACAAATGGGCTAGTTGCTCATTCACGGAAAACAGGTAAATTTTCCAGTGCCTGTTTCTTCGAGGTGTCTATTTTAAGAGATTTGAAGGGGAGTAGGTTACAAGGTGAGTATCCAACCTTTTAAAGAGCAAGAATCAGGAGTTTCAACCATGTGGTTGCCTATCAAATACTCATACACGGTGGGCCCCCAAAGAGGCTGAGCTTGTCACCGGATTTTGTGTGTTTCACAAGCCTCTCCTACATCTGAATGTCAAAGCCACCCTTGCAAAAACAATAGTCTTTAGTTGGACTAAGTAGAAAAATATAGTGAAAAGATTCCTTGTTATTCTCAAGGTAAAAGGAGATCTTTTTCTTAAGAAAAACACTGCTGAGGATAAAAGCCAAGCATTGTTTTAGACATTCTCCAATTTCCAAAATACCATTTAAAAAAGAATTACACCCACGATTTATTCACGGTTCATTAGACCACAAGATAAAATGAATTGCTGAATTTTAATTGCATTGAAAAAGTAGACATCACGATATACACCCCCAACTTCTTCACCTATTCTAATTCACATCTTCAGCATAATGTAAACCTTGTCCAATTAGCCTACCTTGATTAAAATAAAACAGTATACATTTTTTTTTTAGTTTTGTGATTCAATAGGCTCCGGAAGAACCTTTTCAGTTATGCAATTAGAAGGCCAAATGTTATCAATATGTAAGCTTTTTATTGTGAAAATTCATAGGGTGAATCACAGGATCCCCTATGAAAATGCTAGGAATTTCATCTCATAAAAAGATGAAATATTGTCACTTGTTACATGATAGACCTCATGTGCTAATCGAATAAGTCAGATAAAAAAGACAAAACCCATATGAATTTACTCATGGGTAGAATATAAAACCAAAGGGAAACTAACAAACAAAAACAAACTCATAGACGCAGACGAGAGATGAGTGGTCACCGAAGGACAGTGGCCCAGGGAGAGGGCCAACGGGCAAAAGAGTCAACTGTGTGTGAAGCGGGGGAACCAGACTGGGGTGGTGGCCCCTGAAACTCACTCAGTGCTGTAACCAATGCTGCCTCACTAGATAAACAAATGCTAATGGAGTTCTAACTTTATCGCGGATACTATGTAACATCTGAAAATAAGGGCTTAAAATTAATATTTAAAACATCATATTCACATTTTCTTATTCTAAATAGAAACTGTCTTTTAAAAATGTTTCAAGTTTGTAGACCAACTCCATTGTCTGCCAACAAAAGTGTTTTTAATAGTCCCAGTTTTGCTCCCCGCACTGCCACCATGGATGATACCACGCCCCTCACCGGCCTGGGCAGGGAATGCACCGCTCCGCACGGTATACTCTCCGCTACCCGCACTGATCACAGACTGACGCTAGTGAAGAGCAGCGTTCTTTGCATGATAGATAAAATGTCTTACATAATATACAACAAATATGATGGACAGCACCTTGCAGAAGGTAAACACCTTTCAGGAGTTGCATGCTGTCGAATTACTGATCCGAAGGAGCCAGGCTGAGAAGGAGCACCTGCTACTAGACTTAACGGCACATGACAGTGAGGTCTGCTGGGCTCCCTGCCCGCCCCTCTTTTGGTTTGGAAGGACAGCGGCCATTAGGCTCTGATTCTGGCAGCCACCTCTGAAGAAGGAGCAGGATTAACGGGACAGGCCCGCTGCTCCACCTGCAGCATCTCCCCGTGGTTACTGTCCGCACACATACCTGTGGCCTTCAGCGGAGTTTTCTCTCCCAGCAACAGTTTTAACCTTTTGGCATGGATTTTGCCTTGATAATGCGAGTCGGCCACCACCGCGGAGGTAAAGGACATGTTACAGAGCGTGCAGCACTTGTTCTTATCAACCATGTCGGCATCGCTTCCCTGCCAGGGGAGAAAGCAAAAGGTAACATTAGAGAGGACCCCAAGTTCTAAGAGTTCTTTATTCCCATTCCCATGTGTTGCAAATGGGACTGATCACGGACTTGCTTATTGAAACATCTGGTTTTTATTCTGCAATCTCTTTTTTTCTTCATTATAATCATCAAAACTTAGTAACTGACTTTCAATCCACATTTACTTAGTTGCTGCTATGCCAGGCCCTGGGAATGGATAAAAGACCAACAAGCAGATGTGAGTTGCCAGAAGGAAAACAGGGCCCACAACTAGGCAAAAACACATTGTGTCTGGCACCGTGAAGAAAACACTCTCTAATTGCACTCGTTATACTCATTAAAGCAGGTGAAATATCAGAGTTCAGATGGCCTGAATTATTTAGCAGAAATTATCATTTGACATTCAGCTCTGCCTTTGACGAATTTTAGCCTCACCAGGCAACATGGCCATGTGTTCAAAAAAAATTTTTTTTAAGATTTACTTAAGGACTTGAATATTTTCTATTATTAACTCAAGTATCTCTCATAAAACTCTGATGGTCATGCTGGCTGAATTTTCTATGTGAATTTGTGTAATTATTCTTTGCTTCAGGAAGGTGATTAGTGAAATGCTACACACAAAAAAACTTAAATCCAACTTGATTTTTATTCTTTTGAAAGACCTGATGAAAATGAATCATGATTCAGAAAAAATTAGTCCTTTGTCAGACCATGTGATCTGGCTATTTTGCACATAGGTCATCAATCACCTGTATTATGCAAGGGGAAGATTAATCCATTGGCTCCCCTCCTGCCTAGTTGGAAATTGAGGATAATGTGGGCTCTCAGATGAGGAGTTAATCTGTTCCTTAACGGAACGGCAATAGCAAAGCATCCCTTTGTTAGAGCAAGCCCTGGATGAGTATCTTGCCCCACAATAGGAACTTCTCTTATTTCTAGCAAGCCAGGCAAGGATAATTTAAAATGGCATGGGGAGAAGAACTAAGGTGGGAATAAATGGTGAAAGGGAATGAGTCTGCGTATTTTTCTGCACAATAATATGTCCAGACTGCTGGAGAAAGTGTTGTCTTGCAAATTACATAGCAGTTAGAAAGCTAACTCTTTCTTCCTTAAGGCATTAGTCTGTAACTTCTCTCACAATTGGAGTTAGTCCTTTGGAGGAGTAGTGTGTGTGTGTCCACATATGTGTATACACATGTATTGCGTGTGTGTGCATGCATTGGGTATGTTTTAGCGGTGGCTGGCTGGTAGTTCAGGAGAGGAGAGGAAGAGAGAGACCTCACAAAGAAATCTGAGTTATTTGGAATTACAAAGCCCCACTTACTGTAATTTATTCTCTTTCCCTAGAATGTTAAAACCTTAGAGTTTCCCCCCTTTATTATAGTTAATGAGTGAAATGTGAGGAAGTATAATGGTAGGGGTTGTGGGGTCAAGGAGAGAAAACGGATCCTGTGAAGGGAGAAGGGGTCCCCCAAAGTCCTCTCCTGGAGAAGGACTAGCATTAGAGCAGGACACCTGGGTAGTCACTAAGGCTGTGCCCAATTGCTGAGGCTTTAAAGCCAAGATGTTTTGATTTCCCCCTCAGTTTAAAAAAAAAAAAGAAAAATCTATAAACACTTTTACACCCTTGTGTGGTCTACAGTAGAGATTGACTGAACCACACAGGAAAGGGGAGAGTTGGCCTCTCTCCACCTACCTGTCCAACCAAAGCCTAGGAGGCGCCACATACCCCGTGGAGAGGGCGGAGCCCAGGAATACCAGAAAATGACCAACTAGGGTGTTACTAACGGTTCAAGACCAGTGAATGAGGAATTGATAGCCCAAGAAGGATGAAAGATCCCAATGGTACTTTCCCCACTATGTTAGAAGACATCAGTGCTATAATTAAAAAAAAAAAAAAGGAAAGGAAGAAAAGATGAAAGTGGTTGCTTTAATTACAAATTTTTCACCTACTTCTGTCTGATATACATCAGGTATGTAATTTTTCTTAAAATTAGGCACAAGATCATCAGCCAAAGCTTTACCCACAACCTACACCTATATGGAATTGCACATCCCTCCTGCTGCTTCCATGGGCAGTGCCAGGAGCCTGGCCTCAGGAAGCAGTTCTGCTGGAGCTCTAATATGTAGACATTTCTAAAGGGCTGGAAACCCAGAAACAGGGGCCGATATCATTATATGACCTGCACTCAGAACTGGCTTACAGGGAAAAGAACTGCCCTTGATGTGGATAACAATCAGTGGATTTCTGTCATTCATTCATTCAACACATTTTTAAGAATTTACTGAATGTTAGATTCTGGGTTAGATAAATATGCCACTGCTCCCTATTATGAAGGATGTTGAGACCTGGCAAACTGGATAAGTCAGACAAAAAATAAAAAATAAAAGTATTATAATCAAGGAAATAGAGTCTTCTCTTGGGTTTACATCCTTTCAATTGTAAAGTTAATGACAATTAACATAAGCCTATTTGTGTGGATTTTTATCTTCCAGTCTTTCTCATGCCTGGCATGCCCTTTCTCATCACTTCTTGTCTAATCCAGTCTTTTCAGAATGTATCTCCATGGGTCAGTTTAGTCATCACTTCATTGAGGTGAAGATTTTTCTGTTCTACTGTCCTGTGGAAGTGAGCATTCACTTTAGTTAGGGTCTTCTCCATCCTGTACATACTTCTTTTATCATAGAACTAATTATCACATTTATTTGTTTTCATATTTGTTTTCCTCATGAGCCTATAAAATTCCTTTAAGATCAAGGACATCATCTCATTGATTTTGAAGCTCCAGCACCTAATGCAATGCTTGCCACACAGGGGGACCTTTAGTTGTTTACTGAATGAATGGAGCTTTGGGTTGTTTTGTGAGGTTAATGACTTGAATGAAACAAAAGTCAAAAATGAAAACAGTTAATGCATGGAGGTCAAGTTGTTACCCAGAATCTTTCAGACGGACATAAAGGTGGCCAGAAAAAGAGCCAGAGGTATCAACAACTGATAAACTAACTTGAGGGTTTAAGTGCGAAAAATTTCCCAAAATTTATGTTACTTTCATCAGAGCTTGAATATAGATTCCTACATTTCTGCTTTCCTGGGCAATTTCATTCACATCATCATATAGAAGGATCAAAGAATAATAGAAGAAGAGAACCAATTGTTATGGAAGTAAATATGATGGAATGCAGTTATGCCATAGTTGTAGACAAGGAACCGGGAAAGTTTCGGTGCCTGGCAACAGAAGGTCCGTGATGCCCTGAGAAGTTAGGCAGCCATTGAGGTCAGCAGGACATGCTTACAGGATATTTTACTAAAGGAACCAGTGTAACTCACTTGATACAGTTGAAAATACCACCACCTCTGACTACTTTAATGACCATAGTGAAAAACAACTACCTAGAAAAAAATCTCAATATTAACCAAGTGCCTGCAAAGAGCTGGAATTTAATAGCATGTTCTTGGCTATGTAAATCCCCAATTAACAGCACCTTGCAACTACAGATCATATAATCTATATTGGAGTCTCCCACTGTATCCAGAGCCATAGTGATAGATTGCCCAGGGTAGAACTCTGTAAAGTTTGATGAACTGAGTTCAGTGAATATTTAAACTTTCTGGCTTAAAAATTTCAGAATAGCGCCAATCTATCAAGTAAATGAAGAGGAAAACTAACATTGTGTTAAAATATGGACCTCAAACTAGAGGTATTAATTAAGTCAGACTTTTCCAGTGTGATGTCCACATTGCTGCAAAAAAAACTGTTGTAGAGTATCCTAAGTCTGTTTAGTTAAAGCATTTTGCAAAGATAAGAAGTTTTCAGGATTTAATCTCAATGGAAAACCCTAGATGACTCTGGCCAGAAATCTAATCCCAAAAGGCCCTTCTCTTTAAGACTGTTTTTTTTGTTTTTCTGTTTTTTTACTTAATTCAGATAATCACCTTTATTCTCTTATATTTTATATGTTAACGATTTTTCAACCAGGATGACATGACACACTGGCATGCCACAAGAATTTTTAAAGCATGAATATCTGACTATTTAGTCAGGGGCACAGACTCCTTTACCTTTTAGATTGTCCCCCCAAAAAGTGATAACAGCCAATACAATAATAGCCTTCTGATGGGAATGCCCTGTCTTGAACCATAAATACATAGGTCATATAACAGAGTTGCATCTTATTGGTCATGTCATCCCATAAGGTTGCATCTAATTGGTTAATTCTTGATATTAGAAATCCTTATATGTAAGTATAGACACCTGATTTTAAATTTATTTCGGATCAATAAGGGTGGATAATTACTATTATAATTTCTTTGGTAAATCAATCAAAATTAAACCTATTTTTGTCAGATCAGCAAAAAATATACTTTTGGTGTGTTGCAAAATTTTATTAATTAGTTTATGTGTGCCATGAGATTAGAAAGGTTAAAAAATGCTGCTTTAAGTAAATATAAAAAGCCTAGGAGAAAGACTATCACTTCCAGAATTTCAGAGTGAGGAATTCTTTGAAACTGCTCCCTAGCAAACAATTACAACTAGAAAAAATTACTTCTTAAAGAGCAAACAACTCTCTATCCTAAGAGCAAACAGTGAATTAAAAAATATTTAAGAAAATATACTAAATTTAAGTAAGAACTTCAGCCACAACTCTCTGCCTCCTTATCAACCACCAAGCTCAGCATGATGGAAACTCCAGATTTGTTTGGTGGGGTCAAGAAAATAGGGCCTCCTCATCCATTAGCTCCCAGTAAGGGGTATCAGGAATGTAAGGCCGCCTAAATTAATCATGTTCCCTTAATTTACAAGATGCAAAAGCCAAATTCTTAATAATATAGCCATGGGATCAGATTCAGTCTACTTCTACCCACCCACACTTATAGCACAGAAGCTCTGTTCCAAGCACAGTAGGCCAAGAATATTAGAATTCTTATTTCCCTTCCCCAGCACACATGCTTATCTGTCCATGCCAGGAAAAGTAAGCTGAGAAGACCAGAAGCCACCACCTCTGCCCATCTAATAAATCAGGACTTTCATTCTGAGGGAAGCAGGGCACTGTCCCTGTCCCGAGCTCTGGAGTACCAACTTGGAGCTTTTTTCAACAAGAACAGATAAAGAAGAGAAAGTCCATAAGAACAGACAGTTCGTAAACTCTCCCCAAAGGAATGACTTTATCTGAAATACAGTGTGGGAAAGTTTAAGTCCAAGGGTACTCTAAAAAACAATGGAGACTCAACTAAGACAAAGCTGATAGCTTCATTAAAGCAATAATCTAAACCATAGGCCAGCTAGTTTACCAGAGGTGACCAGGGCAAAAGACAGCTAAGGACAGCCTTTTTAAAGTCAGAACAAACTTCAAAGATTTGCCCCAAAAACTAACATTATAAAAAGAAGTGAATTTAATTGGCTCAAGCTGTCGAGCATTTATATCCTAGAACACTGACAAAAGCAATACAGCAATCATCTAGCAATTAGGAGAACCTAAATGCTAGGTACAATTCCAGCAGAGGCAAGCAATTTAACAGGGGGAGATCAGAGAAACAAACAGTCAAAGGGATACTCCCAAAGCCACTGTCACCCCAGAGTGACTATGCACATTCCTAAGGCTGCTCCTCTAAGCAATGATATTGGTGGCTGCATATTGTGAAGGAAATATACATTATTAAAATAAAGAGATTGGATAAAGAGATAAGCAAACAATAACAAGAACAAGCCATGCAAGATGAGAGAATCAGGGTATTGTTTCAATATATTACCTAAATATTCAGTTCAACAATAGCAACAAATTCACAAAATATGCAAAAAATAAAATAAAAAATTAAAAGTGTAATCCATACACAGAAAGAAAAGGGACAGATGTTAGATTTAACTGGCAAACACTTTGAAACAACATCAAAGACTTCAAACAATAATAAATGTGTTCAAAGAATTAAAGGAAATCATGTTTAAAAATGTAATGGAATGTATGATGCCAAAACATTATCAAATAGAGAATATCAAAAGAAAAGAATCTAATCAAAATTCTGGAGTTCTAAATACAATAATTGAAATAAAAATTCACTCGAGAGTGCTCAGCAGTAGAATTTAGCTTGCAGAAAAAAAAAGAATAAATTGAAGATAGATCAATAGATATTATGTAATTCAAAGAAGAGATGGGGGAAAAAAAGAATGAAGAAAATTAAAGTCTTAGAGTAATGTGGGACTTTGTTAAGAACACCAATATTTGCATAAAATGAGAGTACCAAAGATGAACAGGAAGAGAATGGAGCACAAAACAATATTCAAAGAAACAATGACCGAAAACATCCCAAAATTTAAAAAAAAACATTCATCTACTCACTCAAGAACTTTAACAAAACTCAAGTAGGATAAGTGCAAAATGATCCACACTCAGATACATCATGATTAAAACACTGACAACCAAAAACAAATGGAAAATTCTGAAGCACTAGGAAAAAACAAGTCATCACATACAAGGAAACCACAAAAAGATTAACAGCTGATTTCTCATTGGAAACAATGTAGGCAAGAAGTCAGTGGGATGACACATCCAAAGTGCTGTGGGGAAAAATCTGTCAACCAAGAATCCTATAGCCAGCAATCCTATCTCTTAAAAATAAATGAAATAAACACATTTAGAGATTATTTTTTAACTGAGAGAAATTGTTACTAGCAGATCCATCTTACCAGAACTACTAAAGGAAGTTCTACAAACTGAAAGCCAGTGACATCAGACAATAAAAAATAGAATATATGCATATATCTTCTTTCTTCCCTTAACTAATTTACAAAGTGTAGGCATAAAATTGCATGTATATATTTGTATATTTTGGCCAATAACATATAGGAAAATGTAAAAATATAATGTATTTGACAATAACAGCACAAAGGAGGTAGATAAGAGCAAAGCTTTACTTGAGTAAGAAAATGACACTGAATTCTAATTCAAATTCACAAGAAAAATATGATGAGAACCACAACGGGTGAATAAGAATGTTAATACACTAAAATATATACTAGTATCATTTCTTTTCTCAGCTTCTTTAAAAGATAAAATTATGTAACAATTACTATAACACTATATCATTGAATTGTAATGTGCAGATGAAAATGTATAACAATATTAGCACAAAGAGGGGAAGAGAAAAGATAACTGTTCAAGAATAGCATTTCTATATATGCCTTAAATTAAGCTCATTTAAATCTTAAGTAGATTTTGATAAGTTGAGAAGTATATGATAAGCTTCAGAACAACCACTAAATAAATAATTTAAAGTAACATAGTAAAAAAATCACTAAAGAAATTAAAATATTGCAATTCAAAATATTCTCTTAATTCAAAAGGAAGTTGTAAAGGAGAAATAAGAAACAAAAAAGACACAATTCAAATTCATTTAGAAAGTAAAAGTAAAATGGTAGACACAACTCTACCTATAGTAATAATAGCACTAAATGTGGAAGTATTATACAGTGTAATCAAAATAGAGGTGGTAAGCCTGGATTTAAAAAATGACCAACCACCCTGGCTGGTGTAGCTCAGTGGATTGGGTGCAGGCTGGGAACCAGAGGGTCCCAGTTCGATTCCCTGTCAGGGCACATGCCTGGGTTGCGGGCCGGATCCCCAGTGGGGGCCATGTGAGAGGCAACCATACGTTGCTGTTCTTCTCCCTCTCTGTCTCCCTCCCTTCCCCTCTCTCTGAAATAAATAAATAAAATCTTTAAAAAAAAATGACCAACCTATATGTTGTGTGAGGAGACACACTTTAGATTCAACGATACATATGGGTGAAAGTAAAAGGATGAAAACATATCAGGCAAACAGCATCCATAAGAGAGCTGTAGCACCTATACTGATATCAAACAAAATAACATATTAAAACTAAAATTATTGCTAAAGATAAAGAGGGGCACTTCATAATGATTAAAGTGCCAAGTCCTCAGGAAAATATAATAATTATAACAATTATATACACACATGAACATAATTACATAGTTACAAAACATATAAAGCAAAATTGACAGAATTAAAGGGAAACTAGGTAATTCTATAGATATCTATTAGATCTAATTAAGTCATCTCTTTTCTTCAATTTTCTCATTAACCTTCGGCATAACTGTTCTATTCATTATTGAAAGAGCAATATCAAAGTATCCAACTATTATTGTTGAAAATTACCCAAATTAAAAAAAGTGGGCAAAGGATCTGAATATACATTTCTGTAAAGAAGATATACAAATGCTCAATAAGAGTATAAAAAAATGTGAGACATCACTAACAATCAGGAAAATGCAATCAAATGACAACAAGCTACCACTTCATAATCACTAGGAAAGCTAGAATAAAAAAGATGAGTAATAAAAGTATTACAAAGATGTGGAGAATAGGGAACCCTCACATACTATGGGTGGTAAATTAAATTGGAAAAGTGTCCAGCAGTTCCTTGAAACTTCAAACGTACAGTTACCATATGACCCAGCAATTCCACTTCTAGGTACAGTCAGCCTTCATTATTCACACACATGAATTTACCTACTTGCAAATATTTATTATAACCTCAAATCAATACTTTCAGCATATTTTTGGCCATTCATTGATATGTGCAAAGTGGCAAAAAATTTGAGTCACCTGACACTCCCAGTCCCATCTGAGATTGAACAAGGCTATGGTCTGCCTTATAGTTTCACCCCTCGGAACACAAATAGTGCTCTTTTCATGGTCTACTGAGTGCCACAGTTTTTGCATTTTTGTGTTTTTTGTTGGTGATTTGGCTGCTGAAAATGACTCCCAGGGGTAATGCTAAGCTGCTGTTTAGTGTTCCGAAGCACAAGAAGATTGTGATGTACTTTACAAAGAAAATACCTGTGTTAAATAAGCTTCATTCAGGCATGAGAAATAATAATGTTGGCTGTGAGTTCAATGTTAATCAACTGACAATACTGTATGTCTAGAATAAGGAAGAGGAAATTCCTGGTGTGTCTCTGAGACCACTCCAGATAGTGCTAAAGACATCTACAGCACATGGTGAAATCATGGAAAAGTGGTGAAATTTGTGGATTCATGAGATAATGACTAATAGAAAATGCATAACAGACAGCATTGTTATGAGGCTAAAAGCCGATGAAATTTACCATATTACCCAGAGTCAGCAAAATGTTAAACCCTTTTCAGCTAGTATTTCATTATAAAGAAATACTACATGTAATCAATTATTTGCATGAAGTACATATTAAATAATACATCTTTAAATGGAAACACACATAAAACAAAGTTATGTACTGATCGATTGATGAGTCTTATAACCAGAGGCTTGCAGGAACTTAACCCTGTATTTCTCCTAGGAGCAATGGTTCAGCATTTGCTAGTTCAGTGTTTGCTTATAGCCTGGTATTTGATTTTGAATGGCTCAGTATTTGCTAATTGGTGACTTTATGGAACATAAGTATCATGAAAAATGAGAATCAAATGTACATTTCATTCGAGATAAATAAAAATACATGTTTACATAAAAACTTGTACTTAAATATTCATGGCAGTATACCTCATAATAGCCCAGAAGTGAAAACAACCCATATGTCCATATTTTATTTACCTAAAGAATAGGTAAATGTAGGTATGTACACATTTTATTTACCTGAAGCTGGGTAAATGACCTATCATCAGAAATTTAAAAAATGAATAAAGTACTGATAAATGCCACAACGCAAATGAACCTCAAAAGTGTTAATACTAAGTGAAAGAAGCCAATCATGAAAGACCATATATCATATGATTCCACTTATATGAAATTTTTATAATAGAAAAACCTATAAAAACAGAAGTAGATTAGTGATTTTCTAGGAGCAGGGGCATGGGAAGGGAGAGGTCAGGGAAAATGAGGAGCAACTGTTGACTTAATGTGCACGGGCTTATTTTTGGTGATCAGAAAGCTTTATTACGGGTGATGGTTACACAACCATGAATAAATTAAAACCCTGAACAGGACATTTTAAATATATAAATAATATGATATATAGAGTATATCTCAATAAAGCTGTTATAGAAAAGGCCTAAGAGATGCATTTAAATTATTTCAAAAACCCAAAGAAATACTGGAATTTGAAGCGTAAGTTTTCTTTTCTTTTCTGATTATCTTCTACTTGGAAGTGAGACTCTTTCAGAAAGGGAAAAATAGTGAGAATTATTTTGTTTATGTGTGCTCCCTTATAGTATACAGAATTCCTCTGAGCCCTGGCTGGATATCCTTGGAATTCTGATCACTGGCTAAAGACATTTCATGGTTCTACCAGAACTGTAAGTGCAGCTACTACTAAGCTACGCCTAATGGTAAGAGCCATCTGACATGCCCTGCTAGAGACAGAAATAACTATCTCTTAGCACATGCCCTATAGTAAGATTAAATGTTCAATCGACGCAACTATTTCTAGTGTTATGCATGCTGTTGCTTACAGCCTGGTGTTTAATTCTGAAAAGACACAGCAAGCAGGAAAATTCTCCTCTCCCACTTCAGTGGGACCGGAAGACCTAAAAGACGGACTTCCTGACTGACTACAGGGTCCTAAGCAATCTTGCCTCTCACTGTCCTCTCTCATGAATCCTTTTCAGCTCCATCCAGGTCATGACCTCCTCTCACCTCCCGACCTATTCAAATCACATTCAGAAGTCAAAGTTCATTTCATCCAGGAGTCCTTTAAGGACTTTTGTGAACTTCATCCATATCTTTGCTGCTGACCTTTCCCAGTCTTTAACATTTGTGCCATAGTTCAGATTAGATCTTGTCCTTTAATTGTTTTATTAGCATTTTTTAGGATTGTCTCTTTAAAAACATCACGAAGGCAATGACTTTAATAACCACCCTCCCTAACCCTCACCCCCAATCTCCAGTGCCTGCTGTGGAGCTAGATACACAGAAGAGGCTTGATAAACATGAACTAAATAGTTGCTGAATGAATGATTTGAAGTAGACATCCACTAACCAATTTTAACTCAGTCACATAAGTCTTTTTCCACAAACAATAATCTCTCCCTTGCTTTCTTACCAACATTATTGCTTTGTTTCAGAAATGGTCAATTGGCATCAGGTCCATACCCAACACTGAAATGAAGATAGCGGCAATGTCGTGTTATTGTGTGAATCTGCCCACATAGCAAGGATGTGTCCCACTGGCTAGGATGTCCCACGGAGAAGCTGCCATGTCTAGGTCTGCAGAGTCCACATTCAACCTGGCATGAGCCTTGTGCGCCACAGTTAATAGAGAGATATACAGCCTGTCACTTGCACAGAAACCATCCACTCAGTGCACGAAAACCCTCCATTTCCATAATAGTGAGGAAAATGGGTATTTGGACAATAAGGACAAGAGGGAAGGCAAATGCTTATTCAAGAGGGATGCGGAATTCTCACTGTGCCTTTGGTTTGTGTTTGTCACTAAAGAAATATTTAAACACACGGTAATAGTACTCACGAGACCCCAAAAATCAGAAATTAGCCAGAGCTCCCCAGAGAAGACAGATATATGTTAGATAAGCCCCATTAACAAAAAGAAGTAGCTATCAAAGATGTAAAAATGTCACAAATAAATAGATGTGCCAGAGAGAACAAAAGTGGTACAGGAGGCAGATAGGAAGAGAGAAAGAAAAATGTTGAAAAGCTCAGTAAATCTCAAAACCTACAAAGTGAAAAGTTTTATTTCCTGTTTGAAACACCAGTGTAAGATTGGATTGGGATGAGGAAGTCTTAAAATCAGAATGAGATCAATGCCGGACTTTTCTTCAGAGCAGCTCTATTGGCTGTCGCCATCCAGTCTGAGACCCCACAGCAGCAGCCCCGCTGCCACTGGCTGAGAGCCCAAGGGCCAAACACCGCATTCGGTGCCTCTGTACTTCACCGCATTCGGTTTCCACAATAATCCTGAAATAGTATTCACTCGTCTCTCCTTTTCCGCAACCCATGAATTCAATCCATCGCCAAATTCTGTCACCTGGCCCTCCAATTATATCCCCAAGCTGTCTACTCCTCTTTACTTCTCAGGCCACTTTTATATTCTTTTTCCCATCACTTGTGTTCAGGCCTGAATTCCTCTCCATTGGATGCCCCTCTTTTATATTCTTTACACTCCTTATCTCACATTCTAAAAGTTTATGGTTTAGATATTTAAATTTACTTATTTATTAGTCTCTGCCTGCTAAATTATTCAGTATTGCACTCCCAATACCTAAAAGAGCACGGCTCTATAGTGTGCAGTACAAGCCAAAAATATGGCCACATTCACATTTTGTAAGAGCCATATTTAAAAAAATAAAAAGAACCTGTGGAATTAATTTTTAAAAACATATTCTATTAGCCTACTATATCCAAAGTATTTTCCTTTAAACATGTGTTCAACCTAAAAATTATTAATGGGGTACTTTGCATTCCTTTTCTCAGACTAAGACTTTGAAATCTGGTAGATGTTTTGCAGTGATAGCACCTATCCATTCAGATGATCTGTGTTACCAGTGCTCACTGACTCCATGCAGCAAGTGGCTGCTGGGCTGGACAGTGTGGTTCCAGACATTATTAAATAGTAGTTGAATTTAAAATGAATTAATAAAGAAGTCAATGAATAAATACATGAATAAATCCCTATTTTTACAGATCAGGAAAAATGAAGCCCAGGGTGGTTAAGTAAATTCTCCAATGTGTCATGTGTTTACAATGTGGAGCTGAGTTTTGAATCCTTCCCTAGCTAAATTCAAGGTGGTTCTATTTCCATTACACAGCAGTGGCACCTTAGGTCAGTCTTCTCATCAAAAAACTTCCAGGGGTTCTTTACTACCTAAAAATAAATTCCTTATCGTGACAGTTAAAGTCTGCTAAAATCTCTCAATGCACTTTTCTGGCCTTTCCCCCCACCATTGCTTTTCATACATAATATGCTCTAAGAAAACTGAGTTTTTCAAGGTCAGGAACACCAAGGAGCCTGCCAAGAGATTTCTCTGCTTTAAATTTCTCTGCCCACCCCCCACCCCCGGCTGCTTGCCCTTGTCGGATGCTGCAGGTGAGGGAAGATTCGGTCTGGAGGTATCATATCTGTATCGGGTTGGAAAACAGTCGTCTCCCCATTAGATGAGGCTCCTTTCATATCCATGTCTCTATCTCTGCCCTAGCACAGAGCTTCAAGTCACATAGTAGCTTAAAAGATTCTTGATTGAGTATATAAAGGAAAAAATGACTTGATGAACTTTTCCCTATTCTCCAACTATGTGGAGTATATTCCTATATGTCTTTGTTCACATGGCTCCTTCCAACTAGAATTTTCTCAGTCTCTCTATTTGCAAGGGTCACTCAAATGCCATTGCCCCCAGCAAGTCTCCCCCAACACTCCCCACCACAGAGATCTCATTCTGAATCCTTCGTGCCCACAGAACTTCACTTAGGCCTCTCCCTACACACTTAACACCACTTAGCATATATCTTATTATAGTTAATGAAATGTTAGCTCCTTGAGCAAAATATGTATCGTTCTCAGCCCCCAACACAGTATTTAGCATGATGGGTATTAAAGAACACAGAATATTAAATTAAAGAGAAGCAGATTTGGAGTCAAAAGATGCTGGTGTAAGCCCTGGCTTTAAATGTACTGGATATCACTTATCTTTATTGAATCTGAAATTTCTCCCCTTTTATTTGAGAAATAAAATTTGTACTGGCCATCTGTTTATGAGATAAAAGTCAGGATAACAGAATGCAATAAACTAAAACATGCTTTGTAATCTGGAAAGTACTATGCAAAGCTTATTTATGTATATTGAAATTAACTAAAGAATGGATGCATACCTTCTTTATAGAGCTTTCTTATACCTGACATTTTCTTTCTTATTTATAAGTGTACATGTTTAATGTCTATCTCCTACCATTATTATATATGCTCCTTGAGGAAAAGAACTCTGCTTTATTTATAGCTATACCCTCAGTGTCTATAGGAGGACCTGCTATAGGCCATTTAATAAATATTTGTGCTGATCAATTAAAAACATATATACATACAAAATAAAACAATGACTCCGAGAATATGTTGGCAGTAGTAATATAGTTTGTAAATTTCTCTAAATCCCTAAATAAAAGCAGTACTAGATAGCCAGACAGAAAACCCACACATAACATTTATAACAAAACTAGGTGACAAGGTCACCATGAACCTAGAAATAAAAGTGAATGAAAATAAACCAGTGAGAGCGATAAGACCTGCATGGCATCAGCATCTGTTCAAGGAAATAAAGGCAAGCAACAGGGCACCTGTTGGACCTCACAGCAGCAGAACCTGCAATTACGAAGAAGGACTCATGAAAAAGTGTGGCAGATCCTTGTAAGAAGAGCGATTGAAATTAAGAAGGCTTGTCTTATCCCAAGAGGAGGGCTTGTCCCATCCTCACAGCAGATGAGTACAAGGGGCCTACATAAGGTCCGAGAAGCAATTGCAGTTTTCAATACAACCCACCACAACGTCCTTCCAAGAAACAGCTCCACATTAAAGAGAAACTGCTGAGGATAGAATCAAAATTGATCAGAACAAGGATAATGGAGACAAAAAAGGGATAAGGTTCAGACAAACATCCAGAATGGAGAAAGAGCCAATAAACTTCAGTAAACAAGCCATTATAAACATTTTTAAACAACACACTTGCACACATGCAAGGCAAAAATTTAGAAAGAAGGGAAATCTGTTAAGTTAGAAAAGCAACCTTAAAAACACCTTCTTCGAAAAGTTTGAGACAACTACACTATAATGAGCAAGAGAAAAGTATCAAAGCCAAATGCTATAAAAATTGTTTAAAAGCAGCAAAATAAAATTCTTATAGACAATGGACACATATTAGAAATAAATGATTTCAAAACAGATTAAAACAGTAACCTTCTATTTCAAAGCAAACTAAGAAACTTTAAGAACATGATACAAGATATGAGAAACCAACATAAAAATGAGAAAATTCACAAATTAGTTGTGAGAACTACAAAAATAACTGGAAATAAGGAATAAATCACTTCAGAAATGAAGACTAAGCTAGAAGAGAAGATAAAGATACGTAATGAATAATTCTCTAATAGAAAGAGGAAGTAACAGAAAACATTTAAAATTCTTAAAGAAGTAGAGAGATACAATGCGATACAATAGTAAGTGACAGAAGAAAGACAAAGATGTAATACACGAATAACAAGGGGCCTTGAAGCAGAAAGTCAAACAGTGAGAACAAATAAGTACCTCGGTATTTCCTAAAATTAAAGTTAAAGTATGTATTAAAAGAAAAAACTCTGAATGATGATGCAAAACAAATTACACTAAAATATTTTTAGTCAAATTACTGAACTTTAGAGTAACATTTTTTTAAAAGTATCTAAACCTTTAAGAAAATGATTATTTATAAGGGAAACAAAATTAAATCATCAGATTTTTCAACTCCAATGTTTTACTTCAAACACAAACGGAGTACCATATTTACATTCTCAAGTGAAAAAAAACAAAACTAAACATGAGCCCGACATTTTATATCCAGCACAAGTGACACAAATATAAAGGGCCCAAAGTGATGGAGGCAAGGATTGAGGCAAAGAATTAACTTTGTCCTCATGTTGTTATCTACTAGATAGCTACTAGAGTCTAGTTGTTACCTACTAGAACACAAGACTCAAATAATCAAAATGACTAAAGAGACATCATATAAGAATTAGTGGTAGCATGATATATATGGCAACACACAGAATTAAACTAACTGGAGCTTAGTAGGGCGAACATATAGCACATAATGGCCATATGCTCAGAAAATGTAGATAGAGTCAAATTATTTAAAAATTGGAAGAATATGTGGTATAGGACATATTTTATTTATTAGTTAATGTAATAGTGGTATAGTATTATCATTGGTATTGGCGGCATGTGTACATGTATAATATTGGATAAAGTAAAGGAGTATGTATGGCTAACTCTAATTTTGTCATTTCCTGTGTCTTTGAGAATAAAGATGCTCAATGTGGAAAAAGGTTAAACAGAAGAATACAGGAAAGTAAATACAGTACTCTGGAATAGTGATTGAATGGAAAAAAATCAGTATTCACTTCTGAAGTAATATATAAACCTACATTTCTTAGTTCTATCCATGGAAGAGAACTAAAAACAATTACAAACTCAATAAAACTAGCACTCAGAAACCTTAACGATCTTGAAATCGCATGCCCACGAAAAGAAACAATCTCCTGGCGGGGTAGGGAAGGCTGATTCCAGGAGAATACAAGGCAGGAACATCTTGCCACACCAGAAAACGAGAAAGCTGTCAAAGACTCCAGGGCCATGACTCAAGGACTCAGCGACAAGCCTGAAGAGGCTTCCACTGACAAAAGATGGGGTGCGGGGAACTTCAAAGGGGTAGGAATTGAGATTGACCAAAACCCATCAAATACATTAAATCCATTCATTCACAAGAGCATTTCTTAAAAGCCTAGTTGCTCACATTTGCAGAGGTAATAATGATCCAATTCCTTAATTGAAAAAATTAGTAAATAAAAGGAAAGAATGAAGTGATTTTTCTGCCTTTTCTAAAAGAACTGCAGCACAGAACACCAAATAGGGAATGAGGAACAATGCTCGTTCAAAATTATTTCAATTAATCAATGGAAAATAAATATTTTAACCTCCAATGAATTACTGGTTTGAGGCATTTGAGCATCAATGGCTGCTAACGTTACAAAAAGAGAGACCCTCAGACATCACTTGCCTTTAGATAAAATAACTGAGCACCATTTACTGTCTGGCCAAATGCATCAATCCCAAATCCTATCAAGTCTGTGGATCCATCTGCCAATTGGCAAGGAATAGAAAGAACAGAGAAAAGTATTGAATGGGACCAGAAATACACAACCAGCAAAACCTATGCTTCAGAAAACTCTGTAGGTCAAATGGCCCCAAGTTCTTATACAGGTATATTACAAAGGAAAGAAGAAATCTGCAGATTCAAATAGATGAAAAACATACATTGTTGTTTTTTTTAAATTGAGCAAGGCTAAACTATGGTCATTGGGGAGGCACACTTCATCATAAACTATACAAAACCCAAAGAAAATGGCTCCGGAAAAGGCAGGAGAGTGGTTACTTCTGGCGAAACAAAGAGGGACAGGGCAGGGATGGAGCAAATGATGGAGCTCCTGAGAGGACTGGCAAAGACCCACCTCCCAACCGGGGTCGGGCTGCAGCAGTGTTTGCCTTGGGCTTCATTCAGTGACACACCAACTTTTAAAAAAAATTTTGCATCTGTGTTTTATTTTCTAATAAAAGGTTGGAAAAAAGATAATTCCTATTTAAAATGCCCCTGGCTAGAAGCCCTAAGTGTCTCTAAAATATTAATGAAGACCAAAAAGGATGAAAAGTACACTAAAAATTTATTTGATAGACCACCTGATGCCAGAAGTTAAAGTGAATTTCTACCCACTATAAAGGGGAAGGGATTCAATTGAGGTAAGCCCTTAAAGTAGAATAAAAATAGAATTTCCCTTATAGCATAGTAGTGAGAATTAAATAAATTTATACGTGGAAAGTACATAGAATAGTGCCTTACCTAGAGCAAGAACAATACTGAGAATAGGCTATTGTTTTTATTATATATTTACCTGGGATTGCTTCTCATAAAAGAGAGGCCCTCGAAACAAAATAAATTAAAATAAATAAAATAAAATAAAATAAAATAAAATAAAATAAAATAAAATAAAATAGACACTGTCTATGTCACACTGTCCTTCCCCCAGATCAGACATTTACAAAAAAAGGAAAAAATGAACAGCTATGGTTTATCATACAGTTTAGGAACTGATAATACATGGATTGCTTGCCATTTTTCTGTATCCATTCTGTGACATTCATTCCTACTTGTCATCTGGGCAGGGGAATGCAATTGATACATTGTAACTGGTGAATGTAGCTTCCCATCTCAAGAGCAAAAACAAAGGGCTACAGGGGCAGAGACAGGGAAAGCTGCAGTGGCTCAGCACCCGGGGAATCACAGCTCTAATGCGAGGCATTGACTCCTAATATTGGAAAACCGGGCAGCGAGGGTAGGAGAAGATGCCACCAGAGAAACAGAGCTTTACTGCAAAACTGGCAAACTTGCAGGAGCTGTGCACCTCAAGCCACATCTAATAATAGTGCTAACAAAGGGATTAGAGAATTAGCCAATCAAACACCAAGACAAGTCATCGCTTCTCAAATTTATTTATAAATTTGATACAAGTCTAATCACTGGAAGCTGGGGCTGGGGAGTTTCTAAATATTCTCTGCAAGAAAAAAACACATAGTAAATAGCTGAGATAATTTTGAAAATAAAAAATGAAAAGGGATTTAGCCTAATTTGAGAAAATATTATAAAGTTCTAATTTTTAAAGTGGGTTTCTGCTACAGAAAGGTACAAGTTAATAAAACAAAATAAGAGCAGAAGCAGTCAAATAATACCTTCAAATTAGTATGTAATAAAGGAAAATTCCAAGTCGGTAAGGAAAATGACATTATTTAATAAGTGGAATTGGATGACTGAATAAAAATTTGGAGAAAATAATAAAGCCATAAAGTAACTAGAACATGTAGAAATACTTATATAATCTTAGGATGGGTTAAACTTTTTAAGCATGATATTAAAAAGCAATTCAATACAGAAAATACATGCATATCCCATTCCATAAACCCTATATTCTGTATCAAGAAATACCATAACAACATTTAAAAGCAAATGGCAAAGAATATTAACCATATTTTTAAATGCTCACCTATATAAAGAGCATTTGCAAAACGCTAAAAGAAAGCTAATCACCCTCCCCCAAATTTAGTAAACATAAACTAAAAATGTATAGAAAAACAGACATGTTTAGTAAAAATATGAATATCTTACAGTAATCTAAAAAATAAAATTTTTATGTGTTTTTTTTACTTTTAAAATTGGGAAGTTTTGAAAAAAATATCTGGTATGATCAAAGGTAAAGAGAAATGAGCATTCCAAATCATTGCTGTGAGAAAGATAGAGCCTTTGGGGAGTGATTTGAAAATGTGTATCAAAAACCTTACAGACGCATCCTTATTGAACCAGAAATTTTATTTCTGAAAATTTATCCTATAGAAAATATCAGGATTTGAGTAAATACATACATGGTTATTTGCTCAGGTTGATTACATCAGCAAGATAAATACATACTGAAAATAACAGGATAATACTTGACCAAACTGGTACATTAGCTATTAAAATAATGTTTAATAAGATGTGGTATTTTTCTATATTGGTGTAATAAAAAACATAGTTGTTAAATGAAAACAGAGCTACTAAAATCACGATAGACAATGTTAATGGACATGGAATATGATTCCTGAGGTTAAGTTCATCCATTCGATACTTTTCAACAGGTTTGTATGGAATGCCAACTGTGCACTCGGGACAGTGCAAGGAACAGCCCAGGAGACAACCGTGTCAATGAGATTACATCATATATCAATAATTAAGTAAGTAAAAGATATATTTATCATAATTGCTAAGAAGGAGAAAAAATCAAAGGGAAAAATGAAGCTTTGTGGGGGAAAGTGTGCGAAATTTTAAAGTGATTCAAAAACCCTCCTTGCAGAGGGGACATTGGAATAAAGGCTTGAAGAACTGGTGACGCAGCATCCTGGGGGAGGAGCACGTTAAGTACAGGGAGCAGCAACTACAGAGACCCTGAGCATGAGGGTGGCCACTGTGTTCACAGATTAGCAAGAGGACCTGAGCAGTAGGTCAGGGAGGCGGCGGGAGGCATGGTGCCAATCCTGCAGGACATGGTAGGTCATCGTAAAGACACTGGCTTTTATGCTGAATGAATACAAAGCAACAACTGGCATGGACCACATGCAAAAAAAAATTTGCATATGTGTGCATGGATGTTATTTATTCATGTGTTCATATGGGATGGGAGGAAAGAAGAGTAAAAACGAAAACTAGAAAAGCATGGCTCTAATTTAAAAGATTATGTGTACATTTACATAAAACTAACTTTTTCTTTGTCCTATAAAAATTGTCTAAACACTCTGTATTTATTACGTGTTCCTTTTTATTTAAAAAAACAAAGTTTGAAAAGTATATTAAAATATTTTAAAAAGAAAGAATGAGCAAATCTCTATTCCCATTACTTTGGAGGTTGACAGTTAAAAAAGAGAGATCGTGCATTTTCAGATGAGATTCCCTTTCAGCTTTTTGGAAAGAAACCCAGCAAAAGATGAGGCAGATCTCAGGGATGTGTCTCTGAAGCAGAGCTTGGTGACCTGGGTTCGTTGTCCAACAGGTTCCCCTGCGGTCAATTTCTGTACCTATACAGACTCCCAAACAAGCGGCAAGGCCAGCAACACCCTGACAAGTCTGGAAACTGCCCAGGCCACAGGATGTGGCACGCTTTCTGACCAAATCTTCAAATGGCCGTGGCTTTACATCTTTACTGTCCAAATGCCACCCCCAGACCTCAACTGTCTATAGAGAAACAAGCAGAAACAGACACTATTTACTCCAATTCCCATAGCTATCTTTATCATCACAGCACTGGGGGGAGAGGGGATAAAGAATCAGAACTAAAGGATAAAAACTTAATGGATGGTTTTAAAAAGGAAAAAATCTCAAACTGAGTTCACCATCAAGAGTAAGAAATGAAACGATCTAGATCTTCAGATTGTGGTACCCAAGTCTGCAGGGTCAGCATCACTGGAGAACTTCCTGGAAATGCAAATTCCGGGGGCCTCACCTGAGAGCTGATGCATCAGAAAATTCTTCCCATAGGATCAAGCGCTCTAGGCGATTCTACCCTATCTACAGGATGCCCTAAATTTACTGCAGGAGTTGTTTCCTTGGATTCTTCCTCCTTTTACTTATGGGAAAGTCAGTTTGAGGGACAAAATGGCTAGCCTTCTATCAGATCTTCATTACTGCTTTGTGCTCTGTGGAAGTTTCTAAAGAAAGGGTCTCTTCTAGATACCAATACCTACTCAGGCTCATTTGCTTTGCCGGCTGGTTAGACTGGGCTGGGGTTGGGCCAATTATAATTTCTCCAGTACAGGATGCAGAGACCACATGAGGACCTACTTTCCCTCTTATTCTCTCACGGCTAGCCTTCCTCTCATGGTGAAGTAGTTTCACTGGTAAGTTAACTTCTGTAGGTATAAAACACTGTCCTTCTATGACAAGTTTGAGCACTTTCTGTTAATGAGGAGACCAGCTGAAACATTCTGGATCTCTCTTCTAATCCTGTAATCCTATCTTTGATTGCTCAGTAATACCATCTTTTCCCAGTAGGGTGGAATCATCCTTTTGCTATTAAATCTTGCTGAAGGTCCTTAAGTTCCAATTTGAAGAGGCCAAAGAGAGAATATTCTGAGATCCTCATTTATCATTTAATATGTACTTGGTCTTTGATGCAGACTGTATTTAAAAAGGTCAGAACAAATCACATATTCACTAGTCTTTCTGCGTCAGTTCAAATAAGCAAGCCATTAAAAAAAAAAAAACCTCGTAGGAAATATGCAAAATATCACATTAAGTAAAAAATTTCATAAAGTGATAACTCCAGATACTCTTTCAACATCAAACAAGAACTGAGTTAGTATAGTAACATTACTGTGAGTATGCTCTTTTTTTAATTTTATTTTTAAATAGACTACTTATTTTGGAATAATTTTAAATACGCAGAAAAGTTGTGAAGATAGTACAAAGTGCTTATATTCCACTCAAACAGCTTCCCCTAAATATTAACATCTTACACAACCATGACACATTCTCCAAAACAAGAAATTAACATTACTATCACCTAAACCCCAAGCTTTATTCAGATTTCACTGGTTTTCCACTCATATTCTCTCTCCGTGACCGGATCCAATCCAAGATGGCACACAGAATTTAGCATTTTGTTTTCCAGTTCTCTCTCATGCTTTCCTGCCAGCTTCTGGATTAGAACTTCATATGGAATAGGGGTTTAAAAATAGCTGTTAATTAACCAATTCAGCATCTTGTGTTTCATAATTGGTAGCAATTCTGCCCTGAACATAAAGCAACCCATTATGCAATGTCACCAGCCTGCCTCAGAGTGTCACCAGCCTGCCTCAGAGGTGAGGCTGGTCTTACCCAGACTTTGGCACCCTCTTAGGCAGGCCTGGGGTTGGAGCAAGAAATCACTCGGGGGCCCAGATGAACAGGACACTCTGAACAAGCCTTACTAATACCTGCTCTTGGAGATAAAAGTAAGCCAGTTTGTCATAGGGCAATTCTTTGCAACAATACTCTCCAGATGGCTAGAATGACAAATGGTTTAGGAAATTAGAATAATTTATTTTTGAAAAAAAATTACTACTTTATTCAAAGGCCATAGTATGAAGAAAGTCTGGGCAAAGGTAGGAAAAACCGGAATCACCCATCAGTCCTTGGACAGATTCCTCTTGACAACAATTACTCTGTAATTACCTACTCACCAGCTTCCCACCCTTTTCCTGGCCTGATTCACATCCACAGAGAGAGAGAGAGAGAGAGAGAGAGGGAGAAGCAAATGAAAACATTTAACCAAAGTAAAGTTTGCAACCAGCGTATCCAGACCATGGTCCTCAAGCCTGCTCCAGAGACAAGGTTTCTGAGGGCACAGGAAAGTGGCTTCCTACATAGAAGCAATTGTCTCTCACATTCCTGTGAATTCAGGTTCCAATTCCTAATGACTTCTCCATCTAAATCTCTGACACATATACACTTCCTAAGGTTTATCTGTGGCATTGACCTGGAATCCCAACGACCCTCAGCAGTGGAAGAAACAAATTCTCAAGCCTGATCCTTGGAGATACTTAAACACACTGACCAACCAGATGAGAAAAGGGCCAGGATACAATGGGGGCTCTTTTTAAATGCATTATACCGAAGTGACATTTTTCCTTTTTTAAATTCATAAGTTTACAAGAATTGTTGAGGTTTTAGTGAAAGCACATTAGAGAAAGCAGTGGGAAATATGCAACTGAAGTCAGCAAATCCCACGGAGAAGTTCTCAAAGCCTTTGTATGTGCAAAGAGCACCGGTGCCCACACTTCTCAGCAGTCCCTGCCTTTCTCCAAGGGTACTTCTGGGCTGGCATTAAGGCTTGGAGACAGTTCTGGTGTGTTCTCTGCAGTAGACAATGCAACCATCTATATAATTTTCTGCCTCCCCTGAGTTTAGGTCGACCATGGACTTGCCTCCCCCTAATTCCAAAGTAATAATGAATGTCTGCATCCAAACATTCTAATACACTTCTTGGCCATGTTATTTAGCTTCAGAATTAGTTTGGAAACACCAGCACCATTAAGGATCCAAATAAAAGCAATCCCATTCAGGTGATTGTTGTCACCAGTGATTGTATCAATCAGCACCATTCAGGGCAAGTGTCCCCAAACTTCTTAATACATTTATTTTTAATTTCTAGAAGGTGTTGTGATTGCTTCGGGTTAATGCAAGTGTTGGTCTGAGGTCAGAAGCACTTGCATCATCCCCTTTCTCTGCTGTCATCGTCCATTTGAGTTACAGGAAAAGGATGACAGGGAGTATGACATCGATGGCCAAGCTAGGTCACAAGCCAAATAAAATTTCAGAATCATCAGGTAGACTCTTTTAGAAGTCCTTGCCTCCTGGTTGCACAATCTGAATGAGGGAAACAGGGGTGGAAAGGGGGGCTCAGAGGCAGAATGACAAATGTCATGAGAAAGCTAGTTTTAAGCCTAAAATTGACACTGAGGGTAGAGGTTTCCTGAATTATTAAGTGTTACCTTAAAGCTGAACCGTATGTCTGCATTTTAGAACTATTAGCTAGAAGCGTCTTAGTGGGTAGAAATGTATATCTATAACCAGGTAAGTACAGGGTCCAGTACAAATAATACCCCTTTTTATTAAAAAAGTGTTTATTATAAAATCATAAGCATGTAATCCTGTAACAGAACAAATCACACTCAAGCACACATATGACATTTTAGGTGAAATGTTCAAATTAAAACTATAAATTATTACACCCATATTATTACCTTACCAACCACATTCAAGCAGGCCTTATTTCTGCCATAACTTTTCTGTACACAAGTAGATCACAAATATCTTAAAGCCACTTCCCTGCCTCTGTTCTTATACCTGAAATTTTTTTGTAGAATTATCTGCTTTTCTTTATAAAGAGCCCTAAATGTATCCTTAAATAAAATGTCATCCAATAGGATAAAGCCACATTCAAATTATTCTCAAAAAAATTAATAATCATTCTTTTTTTCTCTGTGATCCAAAAATAAAAATAATAATAATAATAATAAAACTATGGGATGAAACCCCAAGAAGAGAAGCCAGACTTGTTATACCAAAAAAAACAACAGCTCCCTGCCCATGGGCAGGAGGTTACTATGGAGATATGCAGTAGACAGAATTAAGCACCAATGAAATGATGAGAATCTACATACAGAAGAAAACTGACAAGGGAAGCAGACACCGTTTACATCTATCTCCACCTATCATAAACTAGTCTGCCCAGTCCCAGCATCCACACGCTCAGCACAGAAGTCTCACCTGTTTAAAAAGTTAGAAACCAACTGACACACAGGCCGCTAGTCCTCAAAGCATTGCCTGTGAATACTAAGGACCGAAAAGCCTCCTCAGCCAGGCAAAAAAGTGAGGAGAATGAGCATCCATATTTGAGTTACCAAATAGACTTTTCTGTAGGAATAGCAGTGTAAAGATTGATTAGGTATAGTTGAAAAGGTTCTATTGATTCTCTACCTTAGGTACACCATGGACTAATGAAGATTAGTTGACCTACTAGAAATCTAATCAGCTTTTATAATATTATTTCTATAGGAAAAAGGCTCCAAACTCCAGGCAATAGATTTACAAATGAATTGTTGGAACACAATACATTTGTATTTTGGTTAACTACTGAAGAGGGGCAGGAAATAGATTTTTGCCTTTTGTCTTAAAGACAGATGTGAGTGGTGGAGAAGAGGACCATGCTGAAATCATCTGAAAATGCTCACTGATGAATGACTGCTCTCACCCTCCCGTGTGCAAAACTGCCTCCTCAAGTCCCCGTGGTAAGCACGCCCTGCACCTTGCACCCAGGTATGATGGTTCCCCGAAAACCACCCTGCTGAGTTTGTATCTCAGTGTTTTCCTGTCCTCTAGGTAGTTGGTTCCTCTGCACTTCGGTCCCTCTCTAGAGAAGCCACGCCCCCATGCTCTCCTTCTTGACTTGGCCTAGCCCGGGTGCCCTGAGATAAATAACCACATGAAAATGGATAGGCTGGCCACATTCTGAGACTTCACTTGGTAACATAATGCAAATAGGATGGGAAAGGGAAGGGATGATGAAACCATTCAAGGAGCCAGATGTGCTGCCTGTGGTGGGCCCCAGTCTCACAGGAAGTCAGGCTATAAAATTATTTTCTTGGCTTTTAATAAGATTGGAAACTTATTAGCTTGCATATAGGTATTGTGCTCTATCAGCCTTTCAAAAAAAAAAAAGATTTTGATTCGTTCTAATCTGTTTTTGTAGATTAGGGCATCATTGACAATGTTTTAAGATGACATCTAGCTTTTCAGTTGTCTAACTCATATTCAGGTATTTATGAATCATCTACTATATGCCAGACTTCGAAGAAAAAGATAGACTCTGACCTCCAGGAGCTCGTGGTGAAGGGAGAAAGAATGACACTTAACTGGGTCAGTTAGTTTCCACACACGCGATGTGTTCTACGTAAACACGGGGAGGCACAGCAGAGAGACTAACTTCCTGAGAGCTGGGACCTTCGTAGAGGAAAACAACTGGGTTTTAAGGAACAAATAAGACTTTGCCAAGCACGTGAGAAATAAGGAGGTGAAAAAGGAGATGGCACAGTCTGGAAAAGGGAAGAAGTGCAGAGTGGGGTCCTTGAGGGAGGAGATGGAGTGAACAGGTAGCAAGAACCAGGACCAAAAGAGGCTCAAGACCTAAAAGGAGCGGGTGATTTGACACTCTTAGCTCCCTATGTTCCTCTACAAAATAGTCTAGCAACCAAAGGATCAGAAGTCAAGATGGTATTTCTTGTTAAATGGCCTATATTTTCCACCAATAAAGCTAGAAGGATGACTTTCCTTCCGTCTCTACAGGACTTGCAAGCGGACCGGTTTGCGGCAGAGAAGCTGCCTCGTTAGGAGCCACGCCCACGCCGCGGGGGAGCACACTCGGGAGGGAAGTCATTTCAGAATTACCAGACATTAGAGTTGCACTTCCTGAGGCACCTGTGTGTTTATTCCTGCGAAGTCACCTGGCAGCAACTTAAAAGCATAGGTTTTTCAATTAATTGTAAAGTGGCAATCAGGCTGTGGGGAGAGCCGCACGGAAGACTTAGAAGAATTCATGTCTCGACCTGGCTGTGTTCACTCATTCCCCAAAGAGGCAGGGAGGACCTAATTAGAAACAAAGCTGCAGTAATGTTTTTCCTGAGGTGCTTTTTCAGGGGCAGGGAGAGTTCTTTTGTTCTAGTTTCTTTCTGTAAGTGTTTGCATTAGACAGAATTCACCAAGGCACTGGGCATCAATGCCTCACTGTAGCAAGTATTAGTGTGATGCAGCATACACTCCTAAATGGGGTGCAAGGAACCGTTGCTTCAAAGCGCAATGCCTGGCCCTCACTGCTCCTGCGCGACAGACAGTCGCGGGGAGGACCCATCAAACCATCCGCCTATTGTCTGCAGCAGTGCTGCATTTAAAGGAACAGGAAAAATGGGAGATCAGGACTTGTAAAAATTATTGAATTACATAATTTTAGAGTATTCATCATTATTCCATCTTAGCCAGGATACTCTCATTTTCATTCTGCCTTGCCTCTTTTCTTTTCTCCACAGACTCTCATCATTGGTACTTTCCTAGATCAGTCTTTTACCCCATTTCCATTACCCGGTAGTGTTTGACAGAGTTCATTATAACCTCAAATAGTATGCTGGCTCAGTGTGACAGACTGGCACTTTACAAAATAAAGTCTTTCCTGTTTCCCTAATTAGAACAGCATTCCTGTACAGACTACCCGGATGCACCTGCCTTTGTGTAAACTCCAACAGCTAACCATGTCGGCTGTATTTGGTCAAAGAGCTTTGTGCTAAAGCAGATGGACTGGAGGAAAACCACTCCAAAAGTACTTTTTTATTCATTCAGTAGAACCAAGTTCACGGGACAAATGATTTCAAAAAATAGAGCCAACCATCAATTATCCAATAACTGATTAAGTAGACAGTCAATTATATAAAGCTCTTGTTCCTCAATTTTCTCTCCCTTGACTTCTGGCCTTTCCATCATCTTACTGCAGATGGCTCTTGAGCCAGAGCATAGACAACGCCAGGAGCGAAAATAGGAATCAGGCAAGTGGTCCCATAGTTCGCCACTCTGTGCCCCATCAGCCTTGATTATCCGCGGTTGGCTGAGAATGTATTTTAGGCCAGAAGTTGACAAAGTATGGCTCACAGCCCAAATCTGGCTCACTGTCTGCTTTTTGTAAAGAAAGTTTATTGGATCACAGCGCTCATTTGCTATGTATCACCAATGGCTGCTTTCATGCTACAACAGTAGAGTTGAGTAGTTGCAACAGAAACTCTATGACTCTTACCTGCTGGTCCATTGCAGAAGCAATTTTCCAAGCCATCTTAGATGCTTGGGCTAGTGAGTTCAGCTTCTTAGAGCGTGTTCTGATTAAGATGAAGGCCTTATATTTTCTAGCTCATGAGCCCAAATGTTACACTGGCCCCCGACAGGAACATTATAAATGCCAAAACCACCCTAAGTGATTAGAAATGTCGAAAACATACTTTGGAAGGATAGTTTTAACTGCAAGTAAAAGAAAACACCAGATCAACTGGCCGAAAGATTTTGTTCTTTCATATAAGAAGTTGGGAAGTAATTTAACTCCAGGGTTAGTTTAGTTACTAGGTTAGCAATTCAGCAAATATTCAGGTTCTTTGGATCTTCCTGGACTGCTGCCCTTAGTCTGTCTCATTTGGGCTTCAGGCCTTAAGAAGGCTCCTGGAATTCTAGTCATTTCCTGCTGACACACCAATGTCCAGGAGCAGTAGAACAATCTTTCCTTATGTCTGTTTTTAAGATGGAGTCAAATTCGTCCCAAAACTGCCAGGCCCCCCCTCAGCTATCTTGCCCTGTATCTCAGTAGCCAAATCAGTGACTGACAAGGACCACTGCTAACTCCGATCATGATGCAGCCCTGGGTGTTGGGACGGATGTCTCTCCCCCCTGGAGCTTATGGCTGAGCTGAGAAGGATGAATATAGGAAAAAAACTGGGACGCTGCCAGAAGGAAAAAGGAGAGGGTGGAGGAATGTTGATCAGGCAACCAGCAATGTCTGTGATTGATTGGCATGAATCCCCTTCCACCACTAGAAAAACAATTCACACGGTACGTCCAATCAGTGACCAGCGAGTTGTACTCTATGTACAAAGTATAGAAAATAGTTATAGTAGAGAATACTTTCTATTTAAAAACTTAAAATAGCTCCATGAACCAACACTATGAATTTGGGTCCATAATTTTATCTCTCTGGACTCTACCAGGTTAAGACAAGATAAAAATCCCTTTAAGGTCTAAAATACAAAATCATTACTAATTCAAAACTTTTGATAAGGGAACAGGGGTATTCAAATAAATATTTTATTTATATGTTTTTATATTTATAAGCTGCATTTTCACACAAAGAGTATGAACTAATGTTTAAAAGAAACTAAATACCGAAAGGAAAAGTCAGTGCTCATGGGAATGGGTCCTAGCAGAAATTAAGGGGAGAAAGCGTGAAAGACAGAGGTAAGGGAGCACAGAGAAAGACAAGCCACATGTTCCTGAAGAGATGCTTGCAGGAACCCCCTAAAGCTAAGTTCTAAGCTCTCTATCCTTTGAAACAAGAAGAGAAACACAGTAAGTTATAAAACCGACAGTGTCGATGAGACAAAATCACACTACTGGTTTGGAAGAAATATAGCTTTCCTTGACATTTACACTTCAGATAAATTCCACTCATGTCTCCTAATTAAGAAGACATTGTAATAAATATCATTCTTCGTATAAACATTTTAAACTCTGCTATATTAGTCAAAGTGAAGCTAACCACTAAAACAAATAAGCCCTAATATGTTAATGCTTTAACACAATAAACATTTACTTCTTGCTCATGTAACGTCCAGTGCTGGTATTTAAGGCCAGTGGGCGGCCACGATCGTTCCATCTTACGGGTCTATCCTTCTCTCGGGACTCCGAGCATCTGCATTCAGGTACAGCAGGATTTCTCCACCTTGGCACTGTTGACATTTGAGAAGAATATTTTGTTGTGGAGGGCTGCCCTGAGCATTGTAGGGTGTTCACACGCATCATGGACCACCACCTACTAGAAGCCAGAAACATGACAGAAATGCCTTCAAAAACTGCCAAATAGCTTCTGGGGACAAAATTGCTTCTGGTTGAGAATTGCTGAGTCAGAGGATGGGGAAAGAAAGAATAGGGAGAACATCTCTTTTTTACTGGTGGATAATTTGCACACACAAGCGGTCAGCTCTTAAGTGTTCAGTTCAATGAGTTCTGACAATTGTTACGTATGTATAATAATTACCACCCAAAACGAGATGTCAGCCATTTCCCTAACCCAGAAAATCCCTTAGTGCTCTTCTCTATCAATTCATCATCCCCTCCCAGGCAGCTGCTTTCCAGTTTCTATCACCATAGCTTAGTTTTGTCTATTCTTGGACTTGATGTAAATGGAACAACACAATACATATCCTTTTGTTGCATAACTCAGTAGTTCTTTCCTTCACGTTGCTGAACACTATTGCACTATGTGGGTAAAACACAAATCTCTTCATCCGTTAAGTGTTGCACACTGGTGAGAACTGGTGTTAGGACCCATGTAGTGTAAGAAGGGCTGGAAGGGACATCGTTAGCTTGTCGGCGACAGTGCTGTACTCTGAAAAGGAAAGCATCCATCTTTGGGAGGACAGTGAATCGTCTCTGTCATAGAGCATCTGAATGGGAGACGTGTGCATTGTGTCTGATCTTTAGGCTAGAAGAGGCAAAAGCTCTTCCATTACATGGAAGCACTTGCATTACACATATGAGTATAATCAGTTTAGAAATGTAACCTGAAGAACTATCAGCTCTATAAACATTTTTACTAGTGAGCCATGTTAAATAACAAAATAAACTCATATTGCTGCTAATTATCCACATGTTCTGACTAAATATTAAATAACCAATCAATATTCAAAACAACAAAGAACTTTCAGCTAACTCATATTAGTGCATCTTGAAGCCTCAATATTTTAAAAATAAATTCTTTGGCATTGATTAGAACATCATTGATCAGGTGTAAACAGTAATATGTTTGAATTACCATATTGTATTTAAAATTTGAAGACATGGTTCACAAAGGGCTCAACTTAAATTTCATATGACAAATATATTTGTTTTACCTTAAAGTAAAAAATATATATAATCCATAATCATGGAAGAGTAAATTGAATATTTATCACAGGCATCCATGAATGGAAGCCCATATTCATGAATTCACAAGTATTTTCAGAATAAAATATTTCCCAAACCAAAAGCACTAGAATCCTAAAAGCATACTGAACAAACACAGCAGTCCTTTCTGTTTGAGGAATGCAGGAAGGTAAAACAGAGCAGCAATCTCTGCTTTATTTTGACTAATGATTTAACATGTACAAACTCAATGAAAAAACATAAAAGAAAAACTGATTGAAGATAAACTTATATGAATATATCCCTCATTTTTAAAGATGGGCATATATATTAGGTTTGCCTCAAGTAAAAATAGAAAGCTTTTATATGTGTGCGTAATACGCCATCACATGATGATCTTTTAGATTCGCTTAACCTAACCTATTTCCAGCACTTAATTCTTTATTGTCTTTAAAATACTCGATTTGTATTCATTGCATATTTCTGTGTATGTAAATTTTTAAGAGTGATTCCAATGCGTGTTCCTTCAAAGGGGTCAGACCTAAGAGTGTAGATGGAGTGTGATTGGTGTAGGCCTGGCAAGGGTCTCATAGGGATCCAGGGAAACCCCAAAGAAACAGCCCCTCCCCACACCTCCAGCCAAAGAATGGGCAAACAAATCTGGCTCGAAGACAACGGGTCTTGATAAGGAGCCTGAAACAGGCAGGTCAGGCCCAATGTGGGTACTGGGAGGCAAGCAGAGAAGCAAGAGAGAGTAGTTTAAGGCGGATAGATGGCATCAGACAGAGCAGGACAGCACCCAGTGAGGGCCCCCTGGCTGCAGGCCTCAGAAGTCCAAGCAGAAAAGAGGTGCCTGAATTAGGACAGTTAGGGGAACAAGGTCCAAGCTATAAGGCTGAATTTGTGCCCAGGACTTTGATGCCCCAAAGGCCTGGGGACTGGAAGGTAAGGGCTCCTGCCCTAGAGTGGCTACTAGGTCACTGAGATAGGACTAGGGCAAGGGCAGAGGAAGAAGGGCAGTTTAACAGCTATCCAAAGTAGCCAGAGGTCCATGAGGTCAGGCTAAATCTTGAAGCAAGCAAGGTTGATGCTGGTTTCAAGAGATGTGGGACAGCCCTTCATTATTCCTTCCCCAAAAAGGGCCTGAGGCCAGCAGGCCCCAGGTGCCTCCACTGTGGGAAGAGAAATGCTGAGGCTGGGAACCAGGGACAACTGGCAGACACAGACTGAGCGTTACCTCCTGCTTTTAACTTTAAAACAATTCTTAACCCGGTTGATGTAAATGAACATTCTTTTATAAGAACTTGAACCCATTTTTGCAGAGAAAAAGTTATTACAGGGGGTTCAGTGGGCAGAATAGACTCCATTCTTGGACTTTTATTAGGTTTGCAATTGTCTTTGTGAAAAATAAACACTCTGGTATATTTCACTCCCAGCTCAAAATGCATTGAAACTCTTATGTCCTTTTAAAAGATGTTGCCAGAAAGTGGATAACTGCGACTGACTTGCAATGCATGCCTAGTCATATCGTTAATTCACAGGACTTGTGTTAATAAAAAAAAATACACTTCAAAGTGAATGCTGTATATTCTACAGAATTAGCTGGAGTTGTTCAGGGGACTGTTAACAAGTTGCTGAAATGCAGAAGCCTTTGGATTTGTTGGGCAGTCATAGCCTATTAGAAGTTGTGTCGAGGCAATTTCAGGGGCAGGCGAAAGAGAACTGCTACTCTCTGCGGAGCCTTAGGCACTACTTTCAGATTTCATTCAGAATGACAGATACATGCATCTCAGATCACTATTCCAGGTGGGCTCCATCTTAAGAAATCTTAGTTATGAAAGGCAACCTTAGAACATGTCTAAATTAGCAGGACATTATTTACCTTGATAAAGGATTTTCTATTTAGTCAACTATTGTTCATTTATTTATTCATTTATTCACTCGACAAATGCTTCCTGAGCCTTCCCATGCATAAGGAACTATATTAGGAGTAAGATGTGATCCTTGCCCTGAAGGAGCCAATACCCCTGAAGGCACATATTAATAATTAGTTACAGCCAGTAGGTGACAGGGTAAAAACAAGATGCTATGAACATTAAAATGATGGAGATGACATTTCCAGCAAGAAATTCAAGGAAAGTTTCACAAAGAAGATGGTAGCCTCACTGACACTCAGATATAACAAGGTTTTAACAGTTAGTGATAGCAAGTAGAAAAGATGAACAATCTAGGCCTGCAAAGAATGAGAAGAGAAAACTATCAGGCATGTTCGTGGCACAGCAAAGGAATCCCTTTGCCTGGGTGTGGAATTTGAACAAGATAGTGGGAGTTGAAAATAAAGTTGTAAAGGTAAGTTGGAGGTGAACCAAGAAGAGCCATAAATGCCAGGGCAGGGAATATGTGATGGATTTGTTAGGCAATCAGGAGCCAAGAAGCTTTCTGCAAAGAAAATAACAGGATTAATGCTTATTTAATGACAGCAACATTTGCTTCTGGAATACTGTACATCAAGTACTGGGCAAGAAGACTGAGAAAAGAAATACCAGATAAAAATACATCACCATAGTTTGGTGGAGAAGTAACAGGGGCCTCGACCTATGTAGAATTACACATGGAGGATACTTAACAGCAGCGTCACATGTGCCGGGTGGAGGCTGGGGGGGCTCACAAGGCAAATCATGATGCCGCCCGAATCGAACATATATAGTCAGTCGGAGCTTCAAACAGGAGGAGGCTCTTCCTCCCCAAAGAGGTTTTCTGTGTCCCCGTCATCACTGGCCTTAGAGAAGATGCAGACACAGACAACACGCGAGCGAGACAGAACTGTAGCACTGTGATGCCACTGCAAGAGCTAAGAAAATGCAGTCTTCAAAGACTGCTCTTACATAGAACCGAACCAAGTCCAAGTTACTAATGGGGGTCTGCCATAAGGAAGCCCTGGACATGCCGGAGCAGACAGACTCTCTGGGACAAGAGCAGTGGGAGCCTCAGAGAAGCAACTCCAGACAAGACCAGTTCAGAAATGATTTCCTTGGCATTGCTGGTGAAGGCGAATCCTTTAGTAAGGAGGAATTGGAGACTGCTGTGAAGACCCGCAGGCTGGTTTTATGTGTAGCTGCACATAAGGCTGTCTGGGCAGACAAATATCGCCCTATCAGAGTGCAGATGTGATCATTCACAATGCATCCTCTCATCCATGCTGTTAGGTACCAAGAGGAATAACCTCGCTAGATATTGAGAGATATCAATTACCTGGACTGAGAGAACCCTTCTGAAATTTAAAGTCAGGATTCCTGCATCCAGAGGGTGTGTGTTTGGGGGCAGGGCAAGTACAATGGTATACTGTGGTACGGTTCCGTGGTACAAGGCTTATATGTGGCCGGACAAGCTATACTTTGCAGTAACTTTAAGAACAATAAGTTATGGCTTTCAGCCTAGATACATGAAAGAGAAGAGCTGAGTACAACTGAGTGTTTGAGTTTGGGGAACTGAAAAACCAGTGATACTCCCTGTCAGATAAGAGTAGTTGGGGAGGGAAAATTATTTGGATAAGATGATGATCTCGGTTGAGAACAGTTGAGTTGGGTGGGAAATCCAGAGTATGATACAGGCATAGAAAAGACAGAATGAGAGATCACCAGGAAATCAGGGCACAAGAACAACCATTTCTTAAAATAAACCACAAACTGATAAAAAGACGCTCTTAAAACAAGTATCGGTTTGCACACAACTTTCTAGAACTATCTAAAAATTTTATTATTTTTTTAAATTATTTTATTGTTGTTCAATTACAGTTGTCTGCATTTACCCCCCACCCCCAACCCCAGGCAAACCCACCTCCCTCCCTTGCTTCCACCCTCCCCCTTGGTTTTGTCCATGTGTCCTTTGTAGCAGTTCCTGAATACCCTTGTCCCCATTATCCCCTTCCCCCTCCCCTCTGGTTACTGCCAGATTGTTCTAAATTTCAATGCCTCCGGTTATAATTTGTTTCTCTGGTTGTATTTTGCTTGCTTACCTCACAAGCTTCTTGGCTGTGGCTGATCTGAGTTCCCCGGTACTTGATCTGGCCTTGGTGCCTTCTCTCATGAGTCCTCATACAAAACTTTTCAACATTTCATATAGTAGAGGCTGCATGATGATGCACTCCTTGAACTTAACCTTATCTGAGAAGCACTTTATCTGCCCTTCCATTCTAAATGACAGTTTTTCTGGATAGATTATTCTTGGTTGTAGGTCCTTGCTTTTCATGATTTGAAATATTTCTCTCCAGCCCCTTCTTGCTTGGAAGGTCTCCTTAGAGAAATCCGCTGACAGTCTTATGGGAATTCCTTTGTAGGTAACTGTCTCCTTTTCTC
>PVJI01007528.1:0-77572 GCA_004026765.1 Micronycteris hirsuta
GATCCTGGTACCTGCACAGTAGAAATACCGGATCGTGGAGAATGACCGCATCTCTCCCCAAATCCTCACCCAGCGATGTCCTGCTGCCGGTGGGAACCAGGCCTGCGAGGAGCACTACCACACTCGGGCGGGGTTGTCGGAGGCCACGTTTGCAGGGCTTGGGCCAAGGATGGGCTGCGTCTCAGCCTTCAAAGCTCATTGATTAGCCCGCCCGTCATCAAAACGGTCAATCCCTTAACTCTCTGAGTCGCTCAGACACTCCAAACAAACTGGTAATGTGAGGAGACAGCCTGAGACTGATGTGTAGCGGCCGACGTGGCAGGAAGGTAAACAGCCATCTGTAATCATTCCGTTCTTCTCAATCGACGCCACGGCCCATTTCCAGCGGAAAACTGAGTGATCGTCAGGGAACTCCGAACCAGGAATCCAGAGGACTGACGAACTTGGCTTAGCTAAAGCCCCGTTTTCCCATTTCCCTTCTCTGTGTGGTTCTGGATTCGAGTTTATCGAAGAGGAAGATGAGATTCACCACGAGAAGGAGACATTGGTCTCTGGAAGTCCCATGGGAACGTTCGTGGTGAGAGAGCTGCAGGTAAGGTGACGGCCTGTCCAGTCTCCGTCCCCACATCCAGCGTCCGTCCCATCCCTGGTGCCGAGGACCGATGGCAAGCCCAGGCTGTTCCTGGTCTCAGAGGCGACAGTCACACAGCTTCCCCCCACACGTCACCCCAGCAGTGGCCTCCCCGGCTTTCCAGATGCCCTCACTCCGTTGGACTTGTCCACCTGCTCTGATGCCCGAGAGGCTGGCTGGTGACGTCCCTGTGACACTGGCCTCCCGCTCTCCAACCCTCAGCTCTCCGCCTCTCACAGACTGCATGAGGCTTCCTAAGACAATCCCCGGCCCTGCATCACCCACGGTGCGTTGCTTTTTTTGGCTGAACCTTCGTACAGGTGGGATTTGTCACACTCGGTGAGGGACACTGAGGCACTTTACCCTGTTTCCCTGCAATGGCGGGTGAGTGTGGCCATTCTTGGGGAACCCAGGCTGTCCGTGTGCCGCGTGGCTGGGGTGGCGAGCAACCTTTGCGAACATCGGGGAAGCTACGCTCCGAGTGCTGTTTTGTTTCCTTGCTTGCTTGTTTTTGTCTTGCTCCTACGTATGGAAACCTACCATCTCTCTGACTCATTTTGTTCCCAGGCAGCCGGTTCCGCTCACTGTCTGGGCCTCTTTCAAACCTTCCACCATCCCCAAAGTCAGTGTGACTTTATATCCCCCCACGGAAACAAAGCCTTAGCTTGGGGCCGTGCCAGCTCACACACGGGAACTAAGGCTTGAGCGTGGTTAAACCAGGGGCCTCTCGCTGACTCACAGCTGGTTTGACCGCGGCCTGTGCTCTTGGCCGCAGACAGAGCAGTGTGGACGCCCTCGGGACGCTGCCGGGCTGTAGCAAGGCAGCAGGGACAGCACTTACTCACGGCGGCACGCACAGTGCGGGGCACATCACAGGAGATGGTCACACCCGCCACATTGCCCACGCAGTTTCTCCGAGGTCCGTGGGAGGGGAGGGCACCACGTGCTTGTCTGTGACCATGTGGATAAAGGAACTGGACACAAGCCTGCTGTCTGCCCGCCAGCATCTGGTCCACTGAAACCGCCGGTCCCGTGGAGAAGCGAGTCCCGCTCCTCCCACTCCCAGTCTGGCATTCCGTTTCCACTCTTTACCTCTCCCTGGGCCTGGCGGGTACCCGGTGTGCACTGTGCACCGCCCCTGCCCCTGCCCCTGCGGCACCACAGAGAGAGGGTTCACAGTTCTTACCCCTTCCCAGTGTGCACTGCGGGCACCTGACCTCTAACCACACGGGCCCTGGGGAAGGACATGCCTGGGCGGCAGCGCCGCCGCTGCCCGAAGGAGGTGAAGCCACCCCGGGCAAGTTTCGCGACTTGCCCAGCAGCAGCCTCTTCCCTTCATGGTGGGGTCGATGCTGACCTCACAGAGTGAGCCCACTGCATCACTGCTCACGGGTGCTGGCGTGCGGGCCCACGGGGGAGCGGGGTGCAGGGACGGCCGCCAGTCCCAGCAGGGAACAGCGAAGGGCTGTGCTAGTGTTGACCGTGGACCAGGCAGCCGTCCGCGGGCCTGTCGGTGTCCAGCTCGGCCATTCACCAGAGACTGGGGTGTCCCACGGGGTGCCCCACAGGGTGGGTGCCTTCCTACCGGAAGGTCTTTCTCCGGGAGTGGGTGGGCCAGGCCAAGGTCTCTGCCAGCAGAACAGAGACAGGACTCAGGACGATTTACACCGCACGGGGATGGACTCAGCACCAGTACCCGCCCCCCGGCCTTCCTCTCTGGCCATCCTGACCCTGCCCTCGGGGCGCTGCCCCTGGCAAACCTTTAGGGGGCAGGGGGCCCCGTTAAGAATCACTCGGGAGGAGTTGAGCGTCCTCCCGAAGTCACAGGCAGCCACTGTGTGCACTCTCTCTCCCCTCTCTTCTTCATGTGGACAGCCACCCGTCCAGTCTGCGCGTCACTGCCCGTCCCGCTCCCCCGTCTGGAAACGCAGCCCGTGGTAACGCTCTTAGGTCCGGGGACAGCTCGCGCGGATGCAGTGCCCGTGTGCCGGTAAAACTGCTGACCGGGTGACTCTTTCCAACTGCGCCCGGTACGGTGCTAAGCGCTTCCCGTGAATGAGTTCGTTTAAGTCTCGGAGCGCTCTAAAGCCAAACAGGAAATATCGTCCTCACGTCAGGTAAAGTGAGGTTAAGCAGCTGTCCCATGTCACATGGCTAGTAGGTGACAGACTTGGGGTGTGAACCCTGATCGGCCGAACCCCAAACCCCGGGAGGTCCCTCGGCCTCACACTGCCGTTGGCGAGTTTCCGTGGGCCTTGATTTTTTACTGTTTACCTCCTAAACTTCGGAGTCCGTGGCAGTCCCGTAAAATCTCAGTCATCCGTCACCAGCTGTGCGTCACACGTCCCCTGCTGCTCCCTCCTCTGCCCCATGTCTAGGTCAGTGGGTAGGAACAGGGACAGTGACGTGGATGGTGGAGGGGCACCGGTTAGGGGACCCACGTGGCTGAGGGAGAATGTCGGGCAGGCCAGGGTGCAGAAGAAGGGGCAGCCATGGAGCTGGGAGGCCGCTGGGGTGACTTCAGGAGGGAAGACAGCCGCTGACGGAGGGAGTCGGCTCATTGGGAAGAACATCAGACTTGGAGGCGGAAAAAGAGGGTTTTGCGCATGGTTAGGCCTTGGACCGATGTTAATGCAGGTCCCCCGACGGCCTGTCGGGGGCTTCGGAGGCTTGGGAGACAACAATAACCCCACTGCCTCCTCGGCCATTGGACTTGCCCAAACCGAACCCCTTTAACCGGGGTCCCCGTCTCTGTGAAGGACAGGTAACGATGCCACCCTGACTGGTGAGGGTTTAGTTCCCCGCGATACGCTACCTAGTTTGTGAATCGGAAACAATCATCCAAACGTCTAGCATGATAACCCTGTTCTAGCTGACTATTTTTGTCCACTCGTCAGAATTATTCTTGTGACGCTTTCCTTCACATTTCTGGAAAGTCCTTGGCCTCTGTTTCTTACCTGATCACACGGCTTACCACGCCCCCGCCATTTGCAGCTTCCTGGGGATCCAGACGGCTCACTTCAGCACGGGCTGACCGCCCCTGCCAAGCCGGTGGCCTTTCTCCCTTTGATCTTGGCATCCAGAGGCTTTTACACGTTCTAATTCTCTTCCATTTTAATAGCTCTCAGAAGCAGTCCTGTTTTCTCTGACTGAGAGGATGGTTGAAGGTGACCCGCCTTTCTGAGAGCTGCCCACGCTGCATGGGGGTGGAACCCGAGGCGGCTCCCTCGAGGGGGAGGCCAGGTCAGGAGGACCCAGCTTCTCGGAGATTGCGGTCACGCGCGCACCTTCACATCACGCAGGCTGCTCCGTTCAGTTATCCCACCTCTCCGAGTTTCTGAGATTCCATCTTGCTTTATGAAGCAAATGGAGCAACAAAAGTCTTACAAGAAGAAACTCAGAGTTTATTTTTCTTCATGTATTTTTAAAGCATTCTGATCGTGCAGACACACATGTTCACTTCTGGGCCACGTCACGGTGGTATTCATGCTTCTGAGCGTTTGCGTGCGCCTGTGCCTCAGGTAGCCTGAGTTTGCAGTTTTGAGTTTGCGAGGTGACTCCTTCCAGCTGCGTGTGTGCTCCCGGGGACTTGCCCACGGGGCCCCCGTCCTTGTGATTTGTTGGTTTCATGTCAATGACTCATGGCTGAAACATTGATACTTGGGAGGGTTTTATTCTCTCAGTTGAAGGTATTCTTCATAAAGAATCCAAACAGTAATAACATTTACAAAAGACGACTCCACAGACGGTCCAGTGTCTCTCTGCTCCACACATTTCTGCCCCAGCATCCTCTCTGGCCACCTCGGCCATCCCCGCCCCCCAGCATCACTCCTATCACCATAGCAACCGCCCCAGAAGATCCTTTCCTTCTGTTTCAAAGCGTTAGACTTTCAAGATGCTCAATGCATACTGAATGATTTCCAGATATTTTTATATTCATCCATTACGCTACTATCTCCTCAAGTATTTCTAGCTACTCTTCTAAAAGCCACGTTCAGGAAGAGAAGAAGAGCGTGCTCGTTGCTCTCTCCCAGTGCCCCAGGGAGGCAACTCAGCCAGCCATTCTCGTACCGGAATATTTATTCATCACGTCCCCGTGGTCGGGTGGGACCAGACAAGGGGCACCCTCCCTCCCCGGGCCTCCGGGGAGAAGACTCTGCACTGACTTTGTTCCCAGGGACCTGGAGAAGGACATCATGGGGGACAGGAAGGACTGGCTTCCGAAGTCACCATGGAACTAGATGCGGTAGTTCATTTTGCACAAGGCTTGGGTTTTTACCAATTCCAAGTCACATCATCATTCTGGGAAAGAAGGGAAAATATGCACTTGGAGTGAGGATCCTCTCAGTTTAAAACACAGCGAGCTCTCGTTCATCTTCTGTTGCCATTTTGCCTGGCTCTTTTTGCTTTTAACCTCAAAAATGTAACTCGTATATGAACTGTGCATATATTTATATCGCACATTTCATATGGAAAAAAGAGCAGAAAATTGATGAAATATGCTTGCATGCTTGTGGCGCAAAACCACACATCAGTTCCAGCTCTAAAAGTGTGATCCGACTGGAATGTTCATCGGGCCCTGTGACCGCTTTCTTCTTGCCTACATAACGGTGTTGCATGGTCAATTTCATTTCTTTCTTTAAAAGCAATCCTGGAGAAAGCGATTCCATGGGTCTCCGAGGGTACAGCTAAAGACCGGCTCCAGAGGCATCCAAGTGGATTGGGTAACCTGTGTCGTCTCAAATCATTATTTTATTTTCATTATACTGTTGATTTAACTTACTGAACAACATCAGTGTAATCGTCGCAGGCACGGTCTCTTCTTCTTTCACGTGTGATCTGAAGTTGTGATTTTTGAAAAGGCCAGATGGAGTATCCTCCGTACACAGGCATAGCTTTGAAAAGGCCTCCGTCAGCGCAGCTCACTTTATATGGAAATTCCTGGGCCTCACAGAAGCAGGATCATTCCAACATCGAAACGAGCATAAAGCCAGGGAGGCAGTGATGTGGAGCAGAGAAAGTCAAGAAACTGTGCGTCTGAAGATACCGTGTGGCAAATTCTTCCATTAAAAAGCAATTCCACTTGCTCGGACAGATACCATGGCTTCATAGGTAGTCCTGGTCTGCTGGTCATTCTAAATGTATGAAAAATCCGTGTGAAAAAATAAAAAAAGGAGTGGGTTGGCCCCAGGCTGCTGTAGCAAGCTCTTGTCGTGACCCCGTTTTTCCTTCAGCGTCGGGGAGGCACCATGGGGGGTCGTTTCACGGGGACCTGCACTCCACCGATAGCGCAGCCATGTGTGAGTTTTCCAGTGCTCTGCGTTACCTGTCTTCCAGGCATCTCAGACTCTAGAAATTATTTTGAGCTGTAGCCAGAGGGTGTCAGAACTGAACCACAGAGCTGGCTGAGGTGACTAAAGGTTACCCATCATTTGAAAGGAAATCGGTAGGTCCAAGTTCATGCTGGCCAGTGTCCCCTACCTTCAGGCGTCTGCGGGGAGGCAAACCCAGTCCACGGGGGCGGGGTCACAAGTTCCAGGGGCTTTCCCAGAGTTACTGAGGAGGGGCAATGACACGTTTTATTTTGATTATTTTGAGAACTTTCACAAAGACTTTTAATTTAAAATGACCAAAATATTGAGTCTTCTGGATTGACCAGTAAAATAACATCCAAAGGCAAGTCAGTTCGCTTATCTGCTTCTCACTCAGGTCTTTCTCTTTCTTTAATAGTTTCTGTAAGTGAGTCCTCTTACATCTTTTTCTTATGGCATGAAAACCTAACCAGTGCCTCTTATATCCCTAAATTTAGTTTTCTGGGTGGAAAAGACCACCCTAATGTATCTGCACTGGCGGAGACCGTGGCCAACCAATGTCTGTCCCCTCGGTGACTCTGAAGTCACATAGTTCTTGTCTGGTGTTTTTATAAAGGGGGAAGTTGGTGTGTGTCATCTGCCCTGGACAGTGTGACTTCTGTCCCTTCCCCCGCTGAAGCACAAATATAAAACAAATGCTGACGTCTCTGAAGGTCGGTTTTGTGCTGCCTGAGAGGAAAAGAGCAGTTGAGGAGGGAAGTTAATTAGGGAAACGGAGAGGGAGAGGCCAGGCCCGTGTGTCCTCATCGACGCCATGGTGCGAGGGCTTTTACCTATTTTTTCTGCGCAGACTGGCTTGCAGGAGCTTTCGTTAGCGCTGGGTTGTCCGGAGGTATTTGTTCGAAGTGTGTTGAGGCCTTATAGCATCTCTGTCCCTTAGAAAGTGCCATCTTAGTGGCCCCTACGCTGCTTGGGAGGACGGCAAAGTGGTCCATGGACGTCTTTCCCAGGGCTCAGTCACGCAGACTTGGTGGACTGCCCATGTGACATTCCTTAGTCTCAAGTCTCCCCCAAGACCATGAGTCCCATCACTGGCTTGGACTCTCTGGCGGGCCCCAGGCCCCGAGGAAACAGACTCCTTTATCAGGTAGGACGCTCCCAGGGCTTAGCGATGATCTCCTGTAACAAAGGGTCAGCATTTCCTTGGGCCAGCGTAATTCAGGGCTGAATAAGCACCAAGACTACTTCCCACATCCATCAGATACTCAGGAAGCTTGAGAGGTGCTGCTGTATCGGTCCTGCCAACATCCCTCCTGCCAGGAGAGCCCTGTGGACACGCTGCCCACCTCCTGCTCTCTTCACTCGCCTTGCCGGGACTCTGCAGAACCCCCGGTGCCGGCAGCAGGCGTTTGGGTCATTCATGGCAACACAAACCTGACTAAGACTCACAGCCTCAGGTTAGACTGTCTCCCCCCAGTTCTGCTTTCTCGGTTTACGCCCGAAGGGCCCTGGTGTTCCCAGACCTTGCCAGGCACACATTTCTAGATTCCCAGGGCTACTTCGACAGGGGGTTGATCTTACTCATTACACGTGGGATCGGACACGTCTAAAGTAATCTTGTTTCCATGTTGTCAGGGACCCATCGCTGTGACCTCCTATATTCTACACAAGAGCCTGCCAGCTACTTCAGTGATTGAAGAAGATTGTTTTGCGTGAGGCGGCATTAAAGGTTTGCGCCAAATTCGGCAGCTAAAGCCTTTGTTCCCACCAACGGCTCACTGGCGTAGCGCGGCGAGGCACCGTAAAATGTCAGGTGCTCGCGGCCCCGTATCATCACTGTCGACGCCAAACTGCAAATGAACGCGCCTGTGGTTATGGAAATAGTGCCTTTAACCTTGGCGGCTTGTGTTTCAAGGAAGAGTGTGTTTCGGAGACGGGCGTTGCTCAACCACATTTGGCATTCGCTCGGGCTGACCAGTCACCCAGAGCGTGGATCTTCCTTCTCTCCCTCGTGCAGGGATCGCACAGAAACGCTCCAGGGAGGCAGAGAGGGGACCCTGAGAGCAAGGTTGCAGCACACGTGCTGGCTCCAAGGAGTGTGGTAGCTCTGCGTTAAGGACCCAGGTTGTCCTGGTACCTCAGACCCGCAGCTTGGCTGCTCTGCTCAGAGGGGCGGCACTGATGCCACTTTCTTCTCTTGGGCTCCAGGAGGAGGAGGCTTCTGCTTGTTTCGTGCTCTGCTGCAGGCTCGGCCTTTCCACACGACTGGTGTGAGGGCACTCGGTGACCGCTCGGTGCTGGACAAGGGCAGGGTTGTGATGAGGGTGAGCCGGCGTTACGCGGCAAAGCCCTTGGACCCGGAGCACAGTCAGCTCTCGGTCAGTAGTCATTTAGAAAACATGCAGTCAAACAAAGAGATTAAACCCTGTGTACTCGATGAAGAGTTTGGTGATAGGTTCTTACAGGACATTCATTAATTACAGCATCAGAATCCAATTTGTATTGTTCACTATTTTTCCATTAAACGTGGGCCGAGGGGCATCGCGTTCACCATTGCAGGTCCCGAGGATTCAGAGGCAAACAGAAAGAGCCAAAAATAAGGAGCATCCATGCCCCTTCCTGCGCAGCCCAGGGCAGCCCCCACGTGCCTATCAAGACCCAACAGCCGAGCGGGAAGCAGCCTGTCAGACACCGACGATGTCAGGGCACGTGGTGAGACCATTAGCTTCATTATTCACCCTCGCCATTTCTGCCTCTGTCAGATTCTCCACAACTCAACAGGTACTGGAGCATTTTCTCTGAGACGGGAGGTTATTCAGACTCGCCTGTCCACCGCCTACATCTGCCCTGGAGACTTTCCCGGCCTGTGGTTCTGGGTCACATCAATGCCACTGGCCAGCAACACACCTGGCCACACACCCATCAGAGGTCCCGGCCTCTGACTCACCCTGGCCGGGCATTAGGGAAGCTGAGGCGGCGCCTGGCTAACCGTGGTCTCCTACCCTCTTCTATGTCCAGCTGTCATAGGGTAGAGGGGCCAGCGGTCCCCGACACAGCCCTAGAACCTTGCCAATCCGTGTCTGTGACTTGCTAGGGTGCCGCAGCTTGGGCTGCTCAAGCTGAACAGTTGTGAGAGGTCATGCACAGTTGACATTTTCATGTCCGAGTCGGTCACAGTCCATGAATATCGAAAAGCACCTTAAACTTGAAAAGCAGCATCTACAACACATTGTGACGTAAGCCAGGCACAGGCACACACAGACTCACATGTGTGACCATGCATGCACATGCACACACATGTACCCATGCACGCATGTGTCTGCACACTGGTGCACAAAATAAAGTAGAAACAGACTCACACATATGGAGAAAGACTGACAGCCGTCAGCGGGGATGGGGGGCTGAGTGGGAAAAGTGAAGGGATGGAGCCAAGTAGACCTCAGAGACACAGAGGACAGTGTGGTGACCACCAGAGGGAAGGGGCGGGGGAGGCAGAGGAGGGAAGGGAGATAAATGGTGATGGAAGGAGACTGGACTCGGGGTGGTGGACACACAGTACGGTGGACACGCGATGTATTGCAGAATTGCACACCTGACTCCTATGTAATTTTATTAACCAAGGTCACTCCGATAAATTCAATAAAAATTGTATTATAAAGCTAACTCATGGCCCCAAAGTGAACTCTCTGCTATTTTTGTGTTATCGCGCACGCTCTAGTCAGCAAAAGCACTTGGCACGCGAGAATTACGGGCGTTTGCGGGAAGTTTACAGACGGTGCTCCTCTCTCACGCTGCCTCCGAGCGGGCAGCCGCCAGCCCACCGCCGCCACGTTCGCTAAGCTACAGTAGGTCTCTGCGCCGGGCTTTGGAATCAGCATGGAAAATTCAGATGAACGTCTATATTTTAGTAGATCAAGATCTAAACAAGATTTTGGTTTCACTTCTTTGTCTTAAAAAACAACAGCAGGCATTTTGAATCCAGCCCTTTGAGGGGCTGCATCCAGCTGCACCCAGGGCTGTGTGACACTGGCTGGCAGGCCACCTGTGACGCCCAGGGCAGTGGACACCTGTCTCTGAGCCCCGGCCCTGGCATCTCCTTCCTGATCACCCTTCCTGCTTTCTGCAGCATCTCTCCCTCCCTCACCCCGGCTCCCTTGGCGGCCGGGGCCACGGCCTCTCCAGGGAAATGGCAGTCTCGCTCCCTGCCCACATGTGGGACAGCGGAGTCCGCATGGAGCGCAGAGACTGGCGTGCAGACTTCAGTAACATAATGAGCGTCGCTAGTACATGGTGCAGTCAGCAAACTGTCAAAAATGTCCTCACTACCATCTTTCAATTCCCAGCTGGGACAATATTCGCTCTGAAAGTGTCCCCTGACCTCACAAGAGCCAATCGGATGAAAATTAACAATATGTATCAGAAAACCCCAAACATTAATTCTCTTAGGTCTACCCATTCTATCTCTAGAAAACTGTGCTAAGGAAATGATCATAAATGTAGGAAAGCCATTAATATTACATTATGTATAACAGGAAACTTAAATATAAGACACTGAAAACATTTTCATTTCGATATTTAGTCACATGATGAATTGTGAAAACTTTCAAAATTTATAGTTCTATTTAGAATACAATTTAACAAGCGCCAGCTAATAAGTAGGGGGAATGCTTGTAATATTTATAACTGAATAACAGTAAAAATTAAAAATTAAAATTAGATAAAATTTTGGAATTACAGCCACCAATATCCTAATAGTAGTTATTTTGCAGTGGCAGAGTTGGGTATTTTTTCTCTTTATATTTCTGAGTCTTGCAAATATTCTGTAATGAGCATCTGCTGTTTTTATACTGGTATAAAATAATAACCGTAAACTTTACAGAATGCTGGTTGAGTGAAGGAAGCTTCCTCCTGCGTGTCCACACCAGCGGGTGGGTCTCAGGCGGTCCGACTTCTCCCCCAGGGGAAGGACATGCGAACAGGTGACAAGGACGGGGAGGACGGTGAGGAGGGAGGACCACGAGAGGAAGGGGAGAAGGGAGAGAGCCGCTCGCTCACTGCGTAAATGTCCCCGGAGTCCACGCAGCAGCACCTCACGCGGCGTGGACGCTGTTTATGTTTGGATCCCGAGTGAGAAAAGCAGGAAGCTGATCTCAGAACTGGCTGCAGGAATAAAGGCGAACACCGGGGCTGCCCTCCCACCGGGAGTCAGCCGGTTTCCCTCTTGTGTCAGGAAAAAAATTGTTGTTGATTATGTGTCGGAAAAATGTCAAAATCCGGTGTGTCATCTCCGCAGACTGCCTGGCCCTTCAGCCTTTGTCCTGGGAGGCAGGCAGCACAGCACCCGGGGGTGCGGCTGCCTTTCCAGGTGGAAGACATGCGTCCAGTCTGGCGCGGTCACGCTGCCGAGGGCGTCCGGACGGGTGCGGCAGGAGAGAAACAGAGAGGCTGGGCGCTCATCCACTGTGGGGACCGTCTCCTGACCTGAGCCGTCATCCGGCCAGGGCAGGCTCGCACGAGGGAGTCGACCCACCAGACACGGTCATCCATGAGAAACTTTCACCGTGGAGAATACCATCCTGTATCTGGATGAATAAACCTTAAACCAGCGTGAGAAAAAGAGTAGCGAAAATGTTTTCCATTAACAGAGAGACAGAGGCAAAACCAAAACAGACGCCCCTGCCCAGTCTGGGAGGGGAGAGCTGGGAAGAGCCGGGAGAGGAGGACGCAGCAGACCTGCCGGGCAGCAGGCTGGACCCCAAGGCGGCAGCAGGGAGCGAGTTCCCTCGGTCCACATGGACACGAGCCCATGAAACTTAACCAGGCCATTCCTGCAAAGGGCACATCTTTTCTGACAAATTTGGTGGCATTTCGCATGGCACTGCGGGCAGGGGGGCACGTGACTGGGAGGAGAGAGAGACTTCCACCTGAGAAGCCCTCCGTGGCAGAGGCACAGCGTCAGCTCCCCCCAGGAGGCCACTTGGGGCACGTGTCACCCCAAACCCACGGACGTCGTGAAGACACTCGTGTGGACAATGAGCGTGAAGCAGGAGGGAAGGGTCGGCGTGCTTCATCACAACGCTGTACCCGAGTTGTGTCTGTTCCCATCCAATAATGGACGTGCAGGGTCCTTCCTCTGCTCGCTGTTTGCAGATTTTTAGAAGGCTTTTCGGAGTTCCTGTCTCCCGGACGCTCTCCTGGGGGTTTGTCGCTGGTGCGTCTCAGATGGAGGTGGCCTGGCCGCAGAGGACCACCACAGGGCTGCTGCCCTCGATGTTGACAGAAGGCTTGGGGGGTTTTCTAACATCTTCGCTCGGGGACAGTTTAGCAAAGGGCTTTCCGGGGCTTGTGTGCTTGACGGCACGTGGTTACTTCTTGGAAGTCACCGTCGAAATGCTCTGAACTGGGGGAGGCCCAGAGTCAAAGGCCCTGAACGTTACAAGAGGGACTGCGGGTTGGCCTCACTGTTGGCCCCTCAGCACCGGCCCACACACCGGCTCGCCCCTTTGGTCCCGAAACTATAAATAATCGAAATGAAAGCAGACACACTGACGGCTGCTCTAGACCCTGCCGTTCTTTCTGCTCGCCTCTCTCCCCACCGTCTGTCCACAGAGGGCTCTGTGTACCACTCCATGGCTTCCTTCTGCTCATCCATTTACTTAAACCCTGGCCTTCACCCCCTGCTCCATCTGGGCCTGGAGAATGACGTTTCTCCTGCAGGAGGAAGAAGAGACTTCCTCGTCACCAGCAGGAGCGCTTTGTCACTCCTGTGGCTCACGGTCCCTCTCTAACACACGGCAGTCTGAACGACGTTCTCGGCCTCCCATGCAATGGCTGTGACTGCCGGGGATGCTGACCACGGCCTGATGCCTGGAGCCCGTGGTGACGTCAGACCACAGGGCAGAGGGGCGGAATGAAGGTTGCTGGTCAGCTGATCTCAGTAGGAAGGTCACCCTGGATTTTCTGCTCGAGCCCGACACAATCACCAGGGTCCTTAGAATGGGACTTGAGAGACAGAAGGAGAGAATGGGGCAGTGTGGGGGCATCAGAGACCTTGGACGTGAGAAGGACCCCATGCACTCTCGCAGGCTTCGGCGATGGAGGAAGGGCCCACCCACCGAGGCACGCAGTGGCCCGGGCAAGCTGGGAAAGACGAGGGCGGGAGTGGTCTGTCTCCTCGGGGCCTCGGGAAGGACGAGGCTCAGTGAGACCCACGTTGCAGTTCTGGCCTGCGGGACAGTGGGATCAGAAACGTGTGTGGTTTCACGCCACTAACTCTGAGGTATTTGTTAAGGTAGTGACGGGAAATCAAGACAGCGATCCTGGTAAAGTGTCCTGGACTCCTCCCGCCACTCGTCTACCGAGGCCGTGGCTGTTTTCTCTCTCTCGCCAACTCCACAGAAGTGGAGGGTCCCTGGTCTTCATCTTCAGCTGTCCTGTTACTCAGGGCCACGCTGTGGCCACCGCAGAGAAAGCCGCGCCACCTGACGCTGCCCCACTGGCCGCCTCCTCCTCACTAGTGCTTCCTAAGAGACCCTAGTCATTCAGGTTTAACCTGTTGTGATGATATTCGTGAAACAGCAAAATTGTGCATCTCAAACAAATACAAACGAGCCACGCCAAAGACGCGGTTCGCTGTGGTGTTGCAGTCAGTTCATGCTCTTGTGCGCCTCCCTGTTGGGGGGGCCTATCGCTGACTTAGAGCCCAGCGCCCACCAGCTGGGTGACCTCGACATGTCACCGCGGTTCTCAGAACCTCAGTCCGTTCACCCTGAAGACAGGAACGTTCAAGTCTGCCTGCCAGTCTTCTTGTAGGGATGAAGTAAGACAATTCACGTGCAAGTTGAACTTCAGCTCTGGAATTCCCTCGGTGCCAAAATTGCTCTTACTTGATTATGAGCTTTTCGCGAGCAATTCATCCGCCTAGTTCTGCGTGGCCAGTGCCTACGGGAGTTCCAGTGTGTAATCAGAGGTGATAAAAAGTGGTCACATCGACTCACGTTGGGCTTGGTCAATGTGGGCCAGCAATAGCCACTCGTGATGATGGAGATTTATATTTCGCTTTGGCTTTAAACTGAAAAGATAAACAGAGTGGGGGGTATGTGGTAATGTACCTCTCATCATGATTTGCCGTAGGGTCTGTGTGCCCCTTCCGGTGTGCCACAGATGTCCCAGCCGGTGTCATGCTAGATGTCGGGGCTGAGACTCTGCGGGTCCCGAGTGTCCCTCCGTATGTACATTAGTTCCTTCCGCTAGAAGGCTTTACAGAAATAACCAGAATGACCGCATTACGTTCCCAGTAGCTTCTCAATGAAGAACTGTCTTCTCGAACGTTTATTGCACAGAAGAAAAATCAGGCACGGCCGTTGCCCACTGGCTGGTAACTCCTCCTCTTCAGATCTTAGACATTAGTTTGAGTAAGCAGTTGGTAATTAGTCAAGTTGCAAACTGAATGCCAAATTAAGCATGGCTGGAATCTAAGTATTGTTGAAGTTCCAGCTGATTCGAACTCACATTTTTTCAGTTTTATTGATATATAATTGACCTACAATATCGTGTAAACTTAAGGTGTACATGGTGTTGGTTTGATATATGTATATATTGCATATTACCACATGAGGCTACTTAACATTTGCCTCACTTTGCATATTTGCTGTCTTTATCTGACGTAACCCACTTAGCATAACGCCTGCAGGGTTCATCCATGTTGTGGAAAATGGCAGTATTTTCTTCTTTCTCATGGCTTAAGGCTTAATGATATCTATAGATAGATAGACAGATAGATAGACAGACAGACGATAGGCAGGCAGGTGCGTGGGTAGGGAGACAGAGAAGGCGGATGCGATGCCACGTTTGCTTCACCCACTCGTCCGCCCACAGACACTTGGGTTGCTTCCACGTCTTGGCCACTGTGGGTCATGCGGCAGTGAACACGGGAACCTCCACCTCTGAAATAATTTCAGATACATCTTTATACATGATCATCGAACAATTACCAAAATAAAATTCTCTTTCCGTTAGAGTTGCAAGGCCACCGGTTCCAGACCCCGGTGTCCCCCCAGGCCACCCTCCGGGCCATGCAGTGTGCCCGCCTCTTCTCTGGGCAGCGAGTCCCGTGAGCACTGGGGACCCTACAAAACACCGTCTGCAAACCCGCACTTACACATGCATGTTATCTGTGTTATCTATAGCTGCAAACTCGCCTCTTATCTCTTTCCTTCCGTTTGAAAAACCGTGAATCCCTGAGCCATTGGGAGTGTTCTCTTTCCCCTTAACCGTGCTCCTCATTTCAATCAGCTGACAAGTCACCTTCTTACTGCCCCCAGTCCTCACTCTGGCCACGTTCGTGCAGGGTACAGCTCTCCAATTGGACTGCTGCACAATCCCGTGCCTCTGGCTTCTAAAACTCTTCTTAAACTCTAGCTTTATCCTGCTTACTCTCTTACAGAGATGACTGATTTTTCCCTCTTTTCTCCCCTTAAAAAAACAAAGCCTGGCCTGTCTTCCCTGCACGAACCCACCACAGGGAGCACCCAGCGAGGGCGGGGCTGCCACTCAGAGCCCCCAGTGGGGGTGGGCCTCTGGTGCACCGCTGACTGTCCGGTGACACGCGACTCCTCCCTGGGATTGCTTTTCCTTCCCTGTAAATCAGGTGGCAATCTCCCTGAGATTTTTTTCTTTTTAATTTTGTAACTTGCTTGGAAGACAAAGGGAAATTGGAGGGAGAAACATTGATTCTCTTCATAGAAGCTGAGCGGCAGGGGAGACAGCGTTGTGGGGAGTCTGGAGGAGCGTGGACCAGGGTGGAAGGAGCTGTGGAGACAGAGGCAGAATCCCAGCCCGGGGGTGGGGGGGGGGGCAGTGCTGCAGGTTGCCATGGTGGGAGGGTGGGGACCCAACCAGGCCGGCATCTGCTCTGGAATGGGGCCACAGTACAACTGTAAGCAACCATGGAACTTCTCTAAGCTTGAGCTGGGATCGGCGGCGCTCCTCACGCCTGTCCTTGCGCAGAAAACCAGGGGTCTCGGTGCTTTCTGACATGGTGGGCAAAGCAACAAGACTCTGCTACTGTTTAATAAAGTCGGTACAATATGAAAGCAATCTAACCGTTCACCGACAGAGACCAGACAATTAACTGAGAAGCTAGACGTTTTGCTGGAGTGGATCAAGCTTCGACATCTTGGTGACAGCAAACATCTAGGAATAAATAAGATACCAAAACCAAGCTATTGTGTCTTTCAAAGTGAAACACTTTGTTAGAAAATGCCCGATTCTGTTAGTCTTAAATTCATCAATGAAATGAGATTGGAAGTGTGTGTCTCCCAAAAGGTTTCACAGGGTTTGACTCTCTTAACTGGTGCTTGTAAAGTCCTTTAAAAAACACAGATGACTCTCCCAAACGCAAGATATCGTCAAGTCTCGCTACACCCCAGGTTCGGGGTGTCCGAAGCAGGGACAGCATTTCCCTGTGAGCGGCGGTGGAGGAGGGCGGCAAATTAACGTCAGCCGTGTGCTCCTCCGTGCACCGCCCGGGGCTGCGTGCTGACACGTCCTCCAGGTCTTCTCTCTCTCTGAGGGGAGGAGCAAGAGTGGAAATTGTAAAGTTCTAGAGAGGAGCAGGAAAGAGCAGAAAAGCCATCACGCCATCAAAAATGAGATGACCATCTCAACATAGCCGCTCCAGTCTCTTTCCTTAATCACAAAATCAATGGTTTTCTCTAGCAGATGCGTGTTCATTTTAGACATTCAAACTATGAAAAGCTATGCAAAGAAAAATTTAAAAACCTTACTCAAATGTAGTCATTTTAATAGTAAAAATTATTAAAATTTGGTAACGTCGCAGCCCTCTTTCTATGCCTGTAAACACAGAGAAGGTAGATTAATATGCAGATAGAAAAATGCCTAGGAAGAGAAAAATACTTTCATAAAAATGGGGTTGTGCCATGGGTACTACTTTTAACATTGCGATTAAATTGTGTTTTAGTTTAAAATAAGTAACAGTAAAGTAAAAATGAAGAGATTTTTAACTTCTCATAAATAATTTGAGACAAAATATATTTTTTTAAGATTTCCCTGAGGGTAAAGGATGCACTGACGGACAGTAAGAAGTCAGAATGCACATGCTTTAAAAATGACTTGTAGATGCCCTGGCTGGTGTGGCTCTGGATTGAGTGCAGCCTGCAAAGCAAAGGGTCGCCGGTTCGATTCCCAGTCAGGGCACAGGCCTGGGTTGCAGGCCAGGTCCCCAGTAGGGGGCGCACAGGAGGCAACCACACATTGATGTTTCTCTCCCTCTCTCCCTTCCCTTCTCTCTAAAAATAAACAAATAAAATCTTTAAAAAATGATATCTATATACACACAAGCGCACGTATGGCTTGTGCTTTGACTTTTCTCAGTGGAAGAAGGTAACAGTAGCCCTCACATTGCTAACTGTGTTCCCTCGCCCATTCTTCGTTCTTCGATTTGTATTGGTATCGTCACATCATGCAGGTCTCTGATGTTCGCATTCTGCCCCACCCCTCACCCCACCACGGTGCGCGAGCGTCAGCCGTGTGTGTCAACGCTGTCGCTGTCTTCAAGACCCTGCGACCCCCGCGGGTGGATTTCCTGGTTAGGTCGCCTCTCGGAGCAGAGCCGTCTGTCCCCTCCCGCGAGAGGCGTGCTCCTCCCGTTGGTGTCACAGGATGCTGCCTGCCATCGTATTTAGGAGATTTCATGGTGGTGATACAGCCTCGTCACCTTTGACTCAGAGTATTGGTGACTGTCCTTTCCTGTCTTCTGGGAGAGGAGGCTGCTGTTACTACATCCAGGAGGAACCCATTGTTTTTTTCCAGTCTTTTAAGATGATTGGCTGGTTCGGGCTGGCCTTCTTGCAAAGTCTTCAGCTTTGAGGACCAGCCAGTCGCCGGGCACGGGCCTTGGCGTTGGGTGTGCCTCTCAGTCCCTGGAACTGCTGTGTCCCGTCCATTTACGGGGAATGTCCCTGATGGCACCTTCCAATGAGGTTTGATTCTCCATGCCAGCAATGCCAAGGACATGGTTAAGTTGGGCCGTGGTGTCTTTTTCATACATTGCTTTTCTTCGATCGCTTAATTATCTGTGTTTTCGCACCTGCATTCATTACAATCATCTCAAATTATCCTGTACGTCAGTAATTGAATTTTCAGTAGTTGTCTGTTTTGTTTCTTGCCCATTTTAATTGACTTATTAGTTCTTTAAAGGTGCAGTTTTGGTTGCAATTTGTATCCTGAAGTTTGCAAGCGCCTGATGTATCTGATTCTATTGGATTTTTTTAGTCTTAATACTGTTGTTATTTTTTCATCTTTTTTCCCCTTTTTTCATTTTATTTTTTTATTTTTTTGTTATGTTATTTTTTAAATTCACGTTCTTATTCTACAGCATGAAACAATTTGGAGAAATCTCCTAGGATTCCTTGAGTTGTTTTTCTTCTGGAGTGGGTATTTGCTTACCTCTGGCACGCCCCGTCGCTCGGGTTCGCTGCTGTGGAATAGTTGCGTAGCTCCCGTTCTGTGTCTCCCTCTGCTCCTGCTTCAGCCACTGTGTGCAGACCACTTGTTTACTCCCCTGTACGGAGGGACGATCCTGACCTTCCTCCCATCACGCTGGGACCATTTGTTTGCTCCCTCTGAGCTCCAGTGTGGCGGTCCGACAGCCATGGGAACCCACGTTTTGTAGCCTGAGGGAACGGCAGGGCTGATGAAAGCTCAGCCTTTAGCTCCGCACCTGGGTGCCTGTCTCTATTTTAAGGGTTCATTTTTGGTAAGAACGGTGTACCCGTGTGAGACGTAGATGGTGAGGGATGTGAGAAAGTCATCCACTTCGGTAAACCACCACGCACAGTGTCATAGGTCGAGGGGAGTGAAGGAGGGAGACCTTTCGGGCCGGACCTGAGGGAGGTGAGGACAGAGGGACAGCCCAGCGGAGGTGTTAGGCGTGGCAGTAAACCTGGGAGCAGGTGTGAGGGCCTGTGCAGGGTGGAAGGGCCTCCACCCAGGGAGTAGGTGCCGGCTGTACTTGGTGACTGGTTACCTGCAAGGGAAGGAACAAAGGTGTAACCCATTGATGGTAATGGGGACCTGGGCTGGAGTCTGAATAGGGCGTTAGGCATGCGGACACAGGAAAAGCAGAATGAGCCCTCCAGGGGTCACTATGGGTGGACAGAGGTGTGTACAAGTGTAAATGTGTGCCTGCGTGCACGCACACAGGACCTGTGAGCAAGAACGCCTCAGTGCAATGAACACACTCCGCATCCGCATCGTGGCATCTAAACACCGTTCTCTAACACAGGGAATTAGAGCGGGTGGCGCTCCTGGCTGAGGCAGGGGAAATACAGGATGATTCTAGAACACTGCCTGGCACCATGAAGGGAGGAGGGATTCAAAGGAGAGAGGCACCGGTCAAAACAGGAAGAAGCCAGCTGGAGTGGGCTCCTGCTGGCCCGGCCAGGGACCTCAGGGCCGTGGAAAGACACAGGAACGGACTATCACGTGTTTAATGAAGTAAGACCCGTGGCTGCACGCGGGTAGAAGGGCCCACACTGACAGGGACATGCGTGGAGACATTCCACGGCTGGGCCTCTTCTCGCAACCCCTCCCCGCGGCACGCCTGCCCGCTGCAAAGGGGAGCGGAGGAACTGGACAGAGGAGAGTCTGATGGGCGGCACCTTAATCACTGACCACAGGGAACCTCGGCAGTGAGGGAACAGAGTCCAGGCCCTGGAGAGGAGGTGGCGGGAGGCCACACGTCCCCGTCTGGTCTCGGTGCCAGGGAGGCCGGCTGCGCCCGGGGTGGGCTGGACGGAGCCCCATGTGACCACTGCTCCCTGCCGGGCAAGGGGAGGCTTTTCCATGTGATGATCTAAAACTAAGCGTCACTGGTTCCACTAGAGTTTTTACAGGCCCTGTAACTGCACCCTCGGCTCCCAGCCCAGCTAAGGTCCCCAACCCTCCCGCCCTCAGTGGCCGACGGCGCGGTTGAGCCCAGACGCAATGAAACTTCCTGGAATCTCTGCCCTGTGACCTGAGTGATCCTCCCAGGGGTCACAGCCAGGGTCAGGGGGTGGCGGGGGAGTGACTCCACGTTGAGAGAGACGAAACAGACAGAACCATGAAATGAAATCTGTGATTCTCACGTGGATCCTCTGGCCATGAAGGCTTTTATTAGGAAAATGGTGAAATGGGGCTTGGGGAAGAGAGGCTGGTCCCGAATCGGGGTTAATTCCTTGATGCGGTTTTAGGTTTTACTGAGGTTATGCACAAGAATCCTCTTGTAGGAAACTCAAGCTAATTTATTTGGGTTAACAGGTGTCCATTTGCAAAATGACTCTAAATTGTTCAAAAATTTTCTCTGTATCATTCTTGCAAGATTTTCTGTATGTGCGAGATTGTTTCAAAGTCAAAATGTTCATGAAATGTGTTGGCATGTGACGCAGCCTCAGGCCGAGCAGGCTGCAGGTTCTCACGTGGGACTCTCTGTCTCTCTCCAGGTGGCGGTCCTTTCAGCCGCCCCTCCTTCACCCAGGAGCCACAGGACGTCACCTTCCCTTTGGATTTGTCACAGTCTGAAGTCACCCTGAGCTGTGCTGCAAGTGGTTACCCGCCTCCACATTACAGGTGAGGGCCTGCCACAGGGTACCACCCTGGGTTTTTTCCTTTATCTTCGAGGGAAACCGTACGCCACAAAAAAGTGCTTCAGGGGCCCGAATTTGCAGGGTGCGGCTCAGTGGATTTTGACCGTGGTGTACTGCTCTGTGTCCACCTGCCCAATGGTGCTGCGGCCACCCCACCGCCTCCCCAGGCAGCCACCATGAGGGCTCTGTCTATTGATGAGACTCTCTTGGAACAGTTATTCTTGACGTCGGTGCCAGGCAGTGCCATGCTGAGGTTAGAACTGAAAAGAAGAAAGGAAAAAAGAAAGGAGGAGAAGGGAAGAAGGAAGGAAGGAGAGAGGGAGGGAGGGAGGCCCAGAAGGTAGAAAATAATAGAAAGATTAGGGGAAAAGCAGGAAGGAAAGGAAAAGATCCGTCTCCCAAATTTGAAAGACGGAAGCGCCACCATGTTCTGTACTCCTCCCCCAAGGCGGGGCTGCTGCCCCCGCCGCCCACATGCGCAGTGAGGATGGAAGTGTGGAATCGTCCCCCTAAAAGCCACGAATCCCAAGGAACAATTTACTGTATCTGACAAATTTCTGTGACTCCACCGAGAGGTCCCGTCACCCCCAAAACACTGACTTTTTAGAAAACTATCTTGAAAACAGCTGTGTAACTTCAAGGCAGAATAATAATTTTATTCTGGGCAAGACAAAAAATAGTTGTATTTGTTTCTCCCATATAACCTGTGGAATAAGGGGGAGGAAGGGGTCAAAATGTTGTTCTTCATATAAGGTTGCAGGAAAGGCGGAATTTGATCCATGGGGTGGTTGGAATTCACAATTTAAAAATATATGCATGTATATGTCATGCTTGTGTAAATAATAATGATATTTTGTTGGCAAGACTTGTACATGCAAAGTAAATATAGGAAATGACCGAATAAATGGTAATATGACTATTATAACTGCATTTATTTAAAAGCATTTTTTAAAAAATCTTAATTTTTAGCAGGGACGTTGAATCAACACACAAAAAGTAACAATTTCAGCCCACTTTGCCACAATAAGCTGTTTTTGTCTACTTTTTATGTTGTATTAAAAATATCCACATTATATTTATAACTGCTCTGATCTTAAAATTGTCTCAATTAATGAGCTAAGTTACTTACTGCACAAACCAGAGACAGATTCTCCCTTGCATTTTGTCACGCTAACTTCAGCAGCTTTTTGTTTTTGTTTTTAACAACAAAAGAGTTGAAAAGCTGTGTCTCCTCCTGTCCTTCCCACTCGCTCGCTAAGGCCCCAGCCGAGGGAGCGGCTGTTGGGGGAAGCCGCTCACTTTATCAACGGCTTGTTTGTTTTCCCTACATAATGAGCTGTCTTAGTTAATTTAACATGTGGTTAAAGATATAAAAATCTGACAAACACATTCGTCACATCACCTAATACTTAATGTTGTAATTTTGGTCTCTGACAGCTAATTTGATCGCTCACAAGGGGTGGCAGAGTTTGGGGACGAAGGAAAAGACTGGATGAACCCCTGTGAGATAAGGAACCTGCGCCAGGTACACGAGCAGTCAGCCCCTCCATTAGTCAGGTGCTTATATGAAAATATCTATGGTTTATAACAGGCAGAAAAAAATGTGAAACAGCGCTTGTCAGGATACTGTACTGATTAGCTTTATCTATGAAGAAACACACTGGATGAAGAGACCGCCGGCTCCTGTGTTGTTAAGTGGCTTTTGTTTCTAAGACATTTGTGCGTTAGGGGGCCAATGACAGGTAGTTTCATTCCAGTCCCGTAACCTAGGCTAGCCCATCTCTAACAGTGCAGCCGGAAACACCCTTAGGCAAGAGACTTTGGAAAGAGCAAGGGAAGAACTGAGTTTTTAGTGCTTAAATGTCAGCCTCAGAGCCGATTTCCTTGACAAGAAAGCAAAGGGCAGCGGTATCTCAGATAATGCACATTAGCAACAAATTGTGAAACTTAATTTTAACGTGACCCTTTCCAACCTAAATTGTGTAACAAAATCTCACTTCGAACCACCTTCACCCTAGACTGTGTGTGCGTGAGTGTGCGCGTGTGTGAGACGGAGGCAAATCTCTGTGACTCGGGGGCTAATGGGATTCGAGGCGATTTGGGTGTCGTGCGGTGGAAGGAGGAGCCAGGACCCTGGGCTCGGCATGGCCGTCCCAGGTTGACCTTGGGGTGACCACTCCCAGCTCCCCCATCGGCCACCTGAGCCCTAAAGGGAGGAGGTGCATTTGATTTTCAGATGTGTCTTCTTTTGCAGTCAATTCCCTTTAGCAAATTAAACCTCATGGGGGGGGAAATGGGCACTACTTAGAGCAGAGCTTTGGAAGCCGTTTCAAAGCAGCTGCCTAAAGTCACCTCCAGGGGAGTGAAAACACCTTTGCAAGCAGGACTGCACTCTGGGGAGACAGGAAGACTCGGAAATGTCAGGCACGTTTGGACAAAAGCTTCCCCACGGAAAAGATCGCTCTGTATTTTTAAAAACATGAGAATTAAAGTCTAGCCAGGACGCTCTGCAAAGGGAAGGAGAGGTTGCCGAAGACGGTCCGCAGGTAGGATGGCTCGTACCTGTACCGTCCTCGGTCATCAGGTAGCGGCAAGCTCAGCTCCAGCTCAGAGGACGCATTTCATTTGGAAAAACGAAACATCCTATCAGTGGTTTCTGCATAGGCCATGTTCTCTATCAGAAACAAAGGTCCTTGACTGTCGTGGAGGATGTGTGCCGGATCTGACCTTGACCCGGCCGCCACAGGAGGGTCCTTTCTCCAGTCCAGCCTGCTGCTCACTGGCGCACTGCATCTTAAAGCCCCCGAGCTAAAACAGGCTGTGGGCGATTGTGCTGATTTCAGACCTGTCGGATGTGACTTCTGCAGAAACTGGGGGACCCCTGCGAGGGTAACTGGGCCCGAGACCCCTTCCACAGGGGCAGGGCTATCCCATGGGGGCACGTTGCTACCCCCAGTGAGACTCTTAAAAGTCTGGATTTTGGTGTTCGCTCAGAGGTGTGGGGATGGGCCCAGAAATAGGCACTTTGACCAAGCGCTCCATGTGGCTCGAAAGCAAGGCCCAGCTTTGAAACACACACACACACACACACACACACACACACCCCACACTCACACACTTGCCTTTTCCAAGTATAGCAGACGGACACGGCCCCTGGACGCCACACTCTTGACTGAGGGCTTAATGTCTCAACAGTGAAGGGTGCTCCAGCAAAAGGTCACGATTTTAATTCAAATCCATTGTTTCCTGGAATCAGTATGCTATTAATTAGATGCTTAAAATAATCATTTAAAGCCTGTTTCCTCATTGGCATCATAGGAAAATCTCCTCGGTGTTCGATCTGATCAGTGCCTGGCGACCACGCGAATTCGTCACTGAGATGTCTCTTTTGATTGGAGCACATTAATTAGGACCAAGCCCACCCCAGGCGCCCAGCCCCTGCTCTGCACGCACAGTCTAATGATCGTTGTTCTGTAGTGATTAGAAGGATTACGGGGAGACTGCGGAAAAATTCATTTGCTGCCGCCAAGCCAAGCACTTTGAATTTGTGTTGAAAAACAATTACCAAGCTTAATTAGGAGCATGTAATGATGACAGCAGTTATTCCAGTGATTGATTTCAAAATTAAAGGGACCTGGCAAAGTGAGTGCCGTGTCTCCTTTGATTTGAAATGAAAGGGGACGTGAGGTCCAGAGACTGCCCCGGGACGGCAGTGTGACCGGGGTGACGGAGAATGGGGGGCAGGGCGAGGCAGGCCTGAAGACAAAACTCTTCTCTCTGTGCTTCTGCCAACATCGAGAACAAGACACTGCATACATTTCTCTAGGGGAAGAAAAAATTAGCAGGAAGTCCAGGAAAGTGAAACGTGGTATTTTTTATTGTTGTCTTCTAACTTCCTTTTATTAAAAAGAAGTTGACGTGCACAAGAATGGGGTAAATAATTTAAGTATGACGAGTTGGTCCAAACCCTCTCATGAATTTCCTATTTGGCCAATCACTTCTGGTCCTTCTTAGGGTCAAGCATTAGCTGCCGAAGTTCATCTTTCTTTTCTACTGGGGTAGACGTTTGCCAGAACCTCTCCCTGGGATGTTTCAAGATGCTCCTAGAAAAGTCGGTGACGTTTAGAAGAATTCTGTAAAATGTCGTTCCTTTCTAACAATTCGCCACCAACCACCAAAACATTTTTAATCTGATCTTTGTGTGCCGGGGAGAACCCCGGCGAAGCGGGGAACACCCCGCCAACCCGTGGTGTGGAAACTGTTCCACGGGGAGAAGCCACTCGCCTGTTTGTCTAAGTGACCGATTGTCTCAGTTCAGTATTTTTAAGTGTCTATTTTCCCCAGTGGTTTATATGAACACACTAGGAGTGCATCTCATTAAATATGCAATATCCATACTTCAAAAAGTCTGGATATCTTGAAGAAAGTTGGGAGGGATGAGGCAGGGAAAATCAGAGATAATTAGTGGGTATCCACTCATCTTCAAATGACCAAATGGAATTTCTAAAGCATCTCATGGTTCTTTCAAATAAATAAGTGTGGGGCCTCCCTCCCACTGAATTCACGGGCCCGAGGGCTGTTCACGAATAATTAAGCCAAGAGACATCGCTGCCTAAACAAAAATCTCTCAAGCTGCGCGTTGGCTTGGTTCAAGTATCACGGTAGTCGGGCGTTTCTAAGCACCGTGGAAACGTTTTCTGCGACATCAGCTTCCCAGGGAAGAGACTAACAGAGATGGCCGTGTCCCTTGGACGGCGGGCTGTCATCAGCCGCAGACCAGGCCTGGAGGATCCCCGGCATCTTTCCCGTGCCATTTGTAACACGCTGGCCCCGATTTCTCTCCCTAAATCATTTTGACATTCCATTTCGCAGTGTCAGCCGTGGGTGTTTGAAAAGTTGCTCGAGAAATAGGAAGGCCAGTGCTGTTGGCAGAATGTCTAAGTTTCATTTCTCCTGTCAAGGGTTTTGTTGCCTCTTTGTACGTTTTCGGGTGAATGTTTGTCATTCTTGAAGAGTAGGTCTTTCAAACACCCTAGTGGTTGCTATTGCTGAGTCGTGAAGACAGTTTCCTTCGGTGGAGCTGGTGGGATGGTCTCCCCATGCAACCAGGTTGGATTTTTTATTGGTCCCTGGAATTACAAATACGCGTTGTGTACGACCAACAGTGGCCAACTCTTTATATTAGAAGCATAATTTGCTTTTTTTCCCTTGAAGGTGGAGGCGCAACGGCACAGACCTTGACTTTTCCGTGAGCGCTCACCACCGGTTGGATGGAGGCCACTTGGCGATCGGCGGCCCGCGCCCAGACCGGGACGTCGGCACGTACCAGTGCCTGGCCACCAACCCGCTGGGCACGGCTCTGAGTCGGACGGCGGAGCTCCAGTTTGCATGTGAGTTCGTGGGAAAAAGCTGCAATGCCTGTGGTTCTGAAAATGTAATATTTTTGTTATATTCATTTTAGGAAAAAAACCAGCTTTGCCACTCTTCTGTTCTTTGACAGCAAATATGAGTTTGTGGAGGCAAATGTTTTCACAGCGTGTGTGCTGTGAATCCAGACGCCAGGGTTAAGTGCAATCTGTTTCAACAAAAGAAGACAATAGCAGTGTTATTCTGTCTGGTGAATTATATTTAGAAACACCTCTGAAAGTTCCATATGGAAACATTGAGAAAAGGACACCAGCTATATGACTGTTTCCCCTCTTCCTTTGGCACTGGGTGTAGGTGTGCAGAGCACGGGAGGAAAAGCTGGGGGCAGAGGTGACTTTGCGGGAGACATCCATCTCCCGGGGGAAGTGATTGTGGGCACACCGTGCGGTGTGATGTCCGCCAGAGGCAGACTGTATATTAACCGAACAGTGTCCAGCTGCGTCCCATAAATGTCAACCCAATAATTACCTCGGTGACATTTGGGGACATTAGCCGATGAACAATAGACATAGTGTCTCTTACATCCTTCACCTGCAGAGTGGCTGGGGACTGAGATGTTCTGTGTGGAATCCAGGGAACGCTGTGTCGGGAAGTAATTCTCTCTGCCGATGCGGTGAAGAGGGGGGCAGTCGCTGTGCCCTCTGCGCCTCCACCCCCGGCCACCCCCAGGGGAGCCCACGGGGCCAAGAGGGGGCGCTCGGGGAAAGGGCCATGAAACTTCATTAATAAAGTGTATGCCCAGAGCCCACCCTGTGGGCTCCTTCGGCTCTCAGAGATGGATTCAGGAATAGTCGCGTGTGTTTCGCGTTGAGGCCTCTCGTTCCAAAGACCCCTGTCCACACACGACTCCTTTCATGTCGACCATGTGTGGGCTGGCCTTGTTTCTGAATATATATGTGTGTATATGTATACACACACGTGTGTATGTGTCTGCATATGGTCATGCTCACACTGTATGTGGTACATATACATGCATATATGTGTGGTCATGCGCACACACTATACTGCGTGTATACACACATACGCATGTGGTCGTGCACACTGTGTGTTGTATACATACATAGGCATGCGGCCACACACACTGCACATTGCATGTACACACACACAGGCATGTGGTCACACATGGTATATACTGTATGCACACACACACATGTGGTTACATGCTCTGTGTACACATGCATGGGCATGTGGTCATGCACACACTACATGCTGCATGTACACACACATAGGCACATGGTCATACACACACTGCGCACTGTGTGTACACATACATGGACATGTGACCACACACACCACACACTGTATGTACACACACGTAGGCATGCGGTCATGCATACACAGTACACACTGTATGTACACGTGCATAGACATGCGGTCATGCATACACACTACACACTGTATGTACGTGTGCTTAGGCATGCAACCATGCACACACACTACACGCTGTATGTACGCGTGCATAGGCATGTGGTCACACACACACGTGCGTTGCACAGTGTATCTGACTGCGTCTACACCGTCTACACCTGCGGAGCAGAGGAAAACGGAGCAAAGCGTGTGGAGCTGAACGCGCCCAGCAGAGGCGGGCAGTCAGGCTGAGACTCAGGGACAGGCAGTGAGAACGCTCCCCTCCGGCATTTCAGCCGAGATCCCCCCCTGGGATAATGACAGGGAGCGGCGCACTGATGGGAAATGTGTTTTACAGAAATGAGCAATTGCTCCACAGACTGATTCTCCTAAAATGTTTATTTCTCCTGCTGGGATAGAAAATGACCTTGAAGGTGCCCATGATTGGGATCAGAGTCCACAAGGATGAGTTTGCCTTTCTGGCCAAGGAAAACCTGTCCGAACCCCAAGTTTCTCAAGGGCTCTGGGTTCCATCCATTCCGGGAAACAACCGCGTCCTCCTGCCGGACACCGAGGCAGCGTGTCTCACGGTGCCGTGTGCTTCCTTCTCTCCTTTGTCCCCATCTTTAACAGAAGATGTATAATTTTACATCGACTGCATCCTCATTTCTTAACTTTTTCTCTGCTTTAAAAATATGTGTGACTAGACAGTTCCCTAAGTTGAAATATATGTTGCTTTTCTACAAAAGAGGAAAGGTTTACATCAGGAAGAAAGTGTTTGCTTTCATTAGGGCGAATGTGAGAAATCAATTCTTCTGCCTTTGCTCACTTTCCTGTCTCTTCATAAAATTCTCCTTATTTGGGTGAGAGGTATATGAGTGTTGATCCCTAAAAGCATTTCTATTACTACTCGTGCAGAAAGAAGCCTACGTCCATTAACTTGTCTCCCTTCTGCAAACTTAAAGGCTCTTGAAACTTAAAAAGCCAGAAAGCAGGCCCGCCAGGTCCTGCCCCGTCCGTGCAGCAGCCGCGGAGTGGTCAGGCCTGACCGTGTCCTGCCGGGGCCGGGGAGAGCAGGCTTTGATGTGATGGCCCCCGTGGGCGTGAACCCACCTTGAACACAGCCCGCACTGTTTAGTCACCTATAAATCCTCTCTCTTCCTTTCCTGCATCTCTTAAGTGCCCTTGTCTCTGCACTCGAGTGGGTTGTTCACCCCGAGTCAGAGGCCTTCTTTAAGAAGGGGCATGGCAGGCCCGGCTCTGCCACCCCAAAGCACGGAAGGCAGGTTGCAAGCCGGCGTCTGCACGCCCACATCCGTGGCAGCGGCATTCCTAAGGGACGCAAGGTGGGAACAACTCAGGTGTCCACCGGCAGGTAAACGCACCAACCAGACGTGGTCTTTACCTACAGCAGAACGGTATTTAACTTTGAACAGGAATAAAAGTGTGGCACCTGCTACAGCAGGGACGGAACTTGAACACATCCTGCTGAGTGAGACAGGCCAGGCCCAGGAGGACAAACAGTGAGTGATCCCCTTACATGAGGGGCCTGGGAAGGGCAAACTCACAGGGACAGGACAGAACGGTGGCCGCCAGGGGTGGCCGGGGAGTCGGGGTCTGTGTCAGGTGGGGACAGAGTTGGAGTTTGGGGGGATGAGAAAGTTCTGGAGATGACGGTGGTGGCAGCCACTCCACAGTGCACGTGTGCTCGATGCCACTGAACTAAAAAAGGGTTAGAATGGTAAATTCGATGTGCGTTTACCACAATTTTTAAAAGAAGTAGCATGATGAGAATTCTATAGACTAAGAATGATCCTTTTCAGTTAGGTTTTTTCCTCCGTCTTGATTCTTGAAACAGGAGGACTGAGTTTTCTTTATTGGGCTCTGCTCTGGTTCTTCGACAGAAAAGGCGGAGCCCAAACGAGTCTCCCGCCCGACGGAGCGTTCCTACGCACACGGCCTGGGCCTTCGCCTTTGAGCCCCTGCCGCCGCCCTAAATTCCCAACCAAGTCTGATCCGGTAGAAAAGGCTTTTGGTGGGGGCCGGTGGTGGTAAAACGCTCAGACCTTTGATCAGACAGCCTGAGTTCGAGGGCTCGCTCAGCCAAACACACGGGGAGGGTGACGGTCGGCCCCCCAGCATTCAGCCTCTGTCCTGAAATCTGTGCCCTGAGCATGTGGCAGCATCCACAGCAATGGCATGGGCTACCTGAGGTCATGGGTCACCTCCTTTTCCCTTAACCTGTCTGTCTGCGATATTAACGGTATCACTAATAATATTCAAACCACAGCGCACGTGTTTGGGGCACTCCATGCTGCAACTCTCGCACTTGGAAGAGGAGGCGGAAGGGTTCTTACCCCACATCACAAGGCTGATTTCAGATGGGGTGGGGTTCAAATGCAATAATAACTCTCTTTGAAGGACTATAGACATGTGGACATTCACAGTCATCATGATCCCCCCCTCCACCCCCGCCACCGCCCAGAGTAATGCTCGGGGCTTACACCTACAATGGTTTTCAACCTTATTCTATACTTAAAGTCACTTAGTAACTGTGTTTTACAGACTGAGAAATTCAAGGCCGAAGTCACCCACCCTACAACTGACACAGAATTTAAATAGTAAATATTATCTAATTGTTGCTAGAGGAAGTAAACCAGAATCCACATGAATCAGAAACTTTCGTCCCAGACAACCGGAAGTTCTCCAGATAAAGGTTGTAATATGGGGCCTTTGACTCATTAGACAGGATTTCTAACCTGTTTGCGTACTTGGAGGTGATATGTACTTTTATTTCAGTCCCTCGCCCAGGTCTTCATGAGAAGAAAAGAAAAGAAAAATCCTCATATTTAAAAATAAATTTTAAAAGCCTCGTGGGCTCTGATCACTTCAGAATGTCTTAACATTTTTTTTCAATATATAAGAAGTGCAAAAACAGTTAAATTTGATCCTGATGATATGGTGATAAAGTGAATTTTTATCTGAAAAAGAAATTAAGACCCAGGAGAAGAAGTTTAAAAATAACACTTAAAAATGCATTTGGAACATGGAGAGTCTCTGATAGCTGTGCAGTGTGTGTGAAGTGAGTAATGCATGTCTAATTATAAATGAAAATACTAGATGGCTTTTAACCTTTTTTTTTGGGTACATTAGAAAAGAAGTTAAAGTAGGCAAAGGAGTATTTTTTCTTAAATTCCTTAAGTAAAAGAAAGTTGAAAATTAGTATTGTTTTTTTCATTCTCATTTTAGAAATAGCACTAAGTAATGTTGCAATGAATTTAATATTTGAATTTGTCCTAATGTAGTAATAATGAAACCACCAACTGGTATCATACCAAGGAGAAAGCTTTGTCTTTGCTCTTAAAACTAATTCACATCTTGAACAAATGGACTTTGAGCCGTCGCATGGTTGAATTATAGCGAGCCACTATCATATTTATTTTTGAAATCAACAGGGAAGCAGATTACCCAGCGCTTTATCTTCATTTTCCCTCATCATCACTGTTGGACACCTATTCACGGGTCTCATCAGAAATGATACTCCTTCCAAATCCCGCACCTCTCACCTCTGCTTCCATTCAGCAGGACCTCGGCTTTTTGGGCTATTTGAATGAAATCGCATGTTCTTGCTGCACAGGCTGATTTGAGGTAGGAGAGGAAGCTGCTGGAAGGTTAGGTAATGGCTCTACCAAAACCGAGAGTTCCTGACTTGTGAAACCGAGAGAGAAGCCTGAAGCTGATTGGTGTGTTCGTTACTCTGTGCCATTTGACCCGTGGTTCTGAGGCATGAGCCGAGCCCTTAGAGATTCTGCTGTCGATATTTATGAAATGAGTTGGGAAAGACAGCAAAATTCTTGTTTGCTCTGAAGAATCAGATGACATCCTTTCTGAGGTCCATTAGCAATAGATATTCATTATTACCTAAACAGCAAATGAGAATCCAAGGCTTGAAAGTGCATAGAAATGAGAAGGTTCAGGCGGCACCGTGGTCTACGGTGTTAATGAATGCGCTGTCCTGACCGAGTGATAAACCTGCAGAGAAGAGTCCAAGTCACGTCATCGACGGTCAAGGACGCATCGCCAGGCCAGGTCCAGAGACAGGGTGCTGCCACCACCCAGAAGGCTCTCCCCTGGGGTCCCTCCCGGTCCCTGCTCGCAGCTCCTTCCTGCCCATACTCTGGACATACAATTTATAACTGAATATTGCCTTATGGAATTGTGTGTGAGCAGTACAACACGCGTTCCTTCGGGCCTGGCTTCGTGGCCAACTGTGTTTGTGGGATTCGCCATGCGGTTGTGGGTGCTTTTAGTTCCTCCATCCCCGCTGCAATTATGTTTCTGTGCAAAGATACCGTAACCCATGAATGGCAATGCGGAGGGTCGGAGAGGCAGCAGGGAGTGACTCATATTCCTCTATCTCTTGCAACATCATGCGCACACGTCTCTGTTGTATGGCCTGTAGACAGAATTACATGCTATTTGGGAATGCATATCTACAGCACCAGCTGCTGTCCACAGTGACTTTATTAATTTGTTCTTTTCACCAGTGACATTTTCCTGGACAACACTGCTATTGTCAGCCTATTTAAAGTTCAGCACTTGGGGAGGCTCTCTAAGGGTACCTCACTTCAGTTTGATTTACGTTTCCTGGTGTCTGATGGATGGGGCCCCTTTGTGGGTGCACACGGGCTCCTTGCAGACCCCTCCCCATTTCAGAAAGAACAATTGAAGTCATGTTTCCCAGAGGAAATGCAGATGCTGGCCTTTATTCCCACAGTCTAACATGGCCATTCTCATATCTGTTCACACAGTCAGATAATGCAGTTACTAAGCACCTACTGTGTGCCGGACGCATGTGGAAGCAGGGGCCAAAGTAGGCTATTTTCTACATGTGTGCATCTGCTCAAATGTAATTATAGGTACTTTCAAAAACAAACAAACAAACAAACAAACAAACAAACAGAGCATTAATGCCATTGGAATGGAGAACAAGGGGAAGGGTGCCTGAGCGGTAGGGTTTCCAGCAGTAGGTTTGAGATGCTGGCCAAAAATAGGGCCTCAGAGCCACAGCTCTGCTCAGGACATCCGGAAATGCAAATGAGGAGGCGCCCGGGTCCGCCCACAGGGCTTCATGAGCCAATCGCAGGGTGACGGCCTCCCTCCTCAGAATCCTGCACTTGAGAGATCTGCTGTTATGCATATTAATGATTTGTTCTGCATAAATCAATTCTATTTTTATGAATGGAGATTATATAACCCTCGTTTAATTCTTCCAGAAATCCCATCCGCAAGAGCTACTAGAGTTCTTGTGATGAGGGTTTTCTCCCTTGAGCACGAAGGATTTATTTTAGTTATTCCATCCATTTGAAGCAAAAGCAATCAGATGTAAACAGCTGGGCCTGGGACCTGAGCCTCTGCCAGTTGCCTCTTGGCTTTCCGGAAGGCTCCCTGCTTCTGCCTTTGCGCTGTTCTCAGCGCTCACGCAGAAAGTGATCCTAGTGACTTCCCGGGAAAGGGCACAGAACGGCCGAGTCAGCATCGGGATTCACGACGCTCCCTCCGGCTGACCGCGGGCCCTGACAGCGGGTTAGGTCAGCAGCCTGCATCGCCTTCTTGCCCAGAAAGCCATAATCTTGTTCTTAGTTGACGTTCTCTGGCTAATATGTATGAAAACGCATGAAAGATTGTAATAGTGTCAATAGTGACCAGCCCAGGAGTCTGTTCGGTCAGTCCGACATTAAGTGATGGAAACGGGGCTGAGGGGAGCGGGGGTGTTGCCGTGGACGTCCTGGGCGGCACTGAGCAGCATGTGCTGTGGATGGGATGTAGGTTTTGAGCGAGAGGGTGTGACCAAGGGTAGCCAGACAGAACGGTGATGTGTATTACTTCCCTTGAAGAGGACGGCTTGAGGAATTTATTGGAGGAAGGAGTTCAGCGTCGAATCCCCAAGATGACGTGTCACCAGATCTGAGGGTCCTGCTGCAGAAGGACAATGGGGCTGACCACGTGCGCTTGAGAATGCTCTGCCCGTTCAGCGTCACCCCACGCCATGGGAGCAGGAAGCCACCGAGAGTGACATTTTCCAAAGAAAAGGCGGGCCCAGAAATACATCCAAAATAATTCCAATTATTAGGCATCCAGGAATATAGATAGACATGCCCGTGATTCTAAATGGCCGCCGAGTATCTGATTATATGACTTTACCGTATTATTGTAAGTAATGGGCAGTTAATGGGCTTCGTTAGACATCATTGGGCAGTGATATAATAAGTACCTATTATATATTCCTTTACTCATTTAGCCGATTACTTCCCTAGAGTAGACAATAGGAAGTTGAGTTGCGGGGGAAATAGGTTTTAGATTTTAAAGGTGAGTGTGTCTGACTTGCAGTCCTTGGAACGCGGTTATGCCAGACTATCCTCGCGATGGTGGGCTGCGTGGTTTCCTCGGCCCCTCCCCACGTCACTCATCACTCGGGCTTCCCTTCAGCCTCTGAGGAGTGACTTGTCGTTTTAACTTGGATTTCTTGGGTTAGTAATAAAATTGAACTTTTTCACATGCTTATTGGAAACTGGGAATGCTTCTGACAATTTTCTGAACATGGTCTTTGCCTAGTTTTGCACTGAGACGTTCGGATTTTTCTTATTTGTTTCCAGGAATTATTTATTCTAAGTATATTAATATATTTCTATGACAAGTTATATAAAATACTTCCATTTTTATGTTAACTTTGCTTGTGGTATTTTTCTAATACAGAAATATCAGCATGTAAAACTGGGTTTGTTTGTTTGTTTTTGTAATTTAGTTTCTCTCTCATTTTCTTTACAACTTTTTTTTAAAGATTTTATTTATTTATTTTAGAGAGAGGGGAAGGGAGGGAGACAGAGAGGGAGAGAAACAGCAATGTATGGTTGCGTCTCACATGGCCCTCACTGGGGACCTGGCCAGCAACCCAGGCATGTGCCCTGACGGGGAATTGAACCGGGACCCTCTGGTTCCCAGCCCGTGCTCAATCGACTGAGCTACACCAGCCAGGGCATTTTTTCTTTACAACTTTTGTTTTCGGACACAGACATAAACATTTTCTCTAGTCCAGCACTATAAAACCATCCCCGCTGGTAGTCTTGTAACGTCACTGACCGCACTTGGTCTTTGATTCACCTTGAACCTGTTTTTGTAACAAGCTGCAGGAAAGACCCGGCTTTTTCTCCATCTCCTTCCTGGGAAGTTTTCTCACTTTTATTCATTCAGTAGCCAGCGTTGACAGAGCCCGATTGCCACTTAAAATCCGAGTCCCCCTTCACTGTGGAGGTGACACAGGGACAGGGGAACGGCTGAGTGTCCGTTCCCTCAGCCCGGCCGGAGGCAGCCCCAGCTGGACCACAGGGTCTCATTTCCCTTCCAGAGAAAGCTCCTTATCAACGGAAGGCACACTTTTCCAAATGGCAGCCCTGCCCCGAGCTCCGTCCTGCCTGGCGCTCTTTGTCCCCGGGAGGAGGTCTGGTAGAGGTCTCCGAAGAAACCGCCTGTGAGCGCATTCGGTCCCTTTCATTTTACCCTGACGGGGGGGCTTCGTGTCTGTCCCGGTCTGCTGTCTGCTCTTCCCCCATAAGCCTCGTCACAAATGCCTCCCTGCGAGCCGTACTGGACAGCAATATGCAGGATTATTAACAGCAAAGCACGTTCTGGTCCCAGGCTGTTAGATTCTGATTGATAAGTTTTAATATTGTGAAAGGAGGGGGGGAGACTATTATTCCCACTCTTTTATTTGTGGTGTGGACAAAGTTCCTTTTATCACCTTGACTTCCATCGCAGCGCGTGGCTGAGATCCCTATAAATCGTCGGAGGCCACTGCCAGCCGCCTGGGTGGTGTTCGGCTGGCGCGGCCCGTTCTCGGTGGGCAGGAGAAGAGAGAGCCGGGGTGCTGGAAGAAGTGTCAAAGCTTACAATAAAGTAAAGATTTCTCCAAGCAGGAAGTAATGAAATCAGCAAGTTTATTTCCCTTTCACCGTGCAGTGCAGGTAAATCTTGCGCGGTGGCCCAGCCGGCGGAGCACAGTTTATGTGGGAGTGACCGGAAGAGTCCTCATAAACACCTTTCATAAAAGAGTGTCGGAGGAAGCAGCTCAGTTTTTCAAATACAGGAAGTTTCATTTGTAACCGGGGATGGGAGCTGTTAAAACTCCACTTTCTGCCCTGGCTGGTGTAGCTCAGTGGATTGAGAACGGGCTGGGAACCAGAGGGTCCCGGTTCGATTCCCAGTCAGGGCACATGCCTGGGTTGCAGGCCAGGTCCCCAGTGAGAGCCATGTGAGAGGCAACCATACATTGCTGTTTCTCTCCCTCTCTTTCTCCCTCCCTTCCCCTCTCTCTAAAAATAAATAAATAAAATCTCCCAAGGACTTATAGCTCTAGGTCACCCTGACGCCGGGTCACCCTGACGCCAGGTCCTCCTGCCCTCACACCGCAGGGGGAGGGGACTCTGTTCCGTTCTCAGATCCCCTGTTTGGCTGTGTCAGGGCCCCGACCCGCCAGCTTGACAGAGGCGTCCGTCTGAAGGCGAGCTGGTGACAGCAGAGCAGGCCAGCCAGACTTGTCAGTCAAGGGCCACCTAGCAAGAGCTTGGATTTGCAGGCCAAGGTCTCTGCCCTCCTGGACTGAAAGTGACCGTCTGTAAACTGATGGGCAGGGCTGTGTTGTGCTGACTGCCCCCTCCCCTCCCCCAGCTTCTGCCTCTCACCGGGCCTAACGACACGGACTGTGACATCAGGAGCCTGGAGCCTGGGGACGGGCCACATCTGGCTGCAGTTCTCTTTTCCTGTCCCAAGTGTCATTGCTCCTGCCACCCTTAGGCCAACGAGTCTCCGAAAATCAAGCGCCGTCTCCCGTGCGTGCGGTGACAGCCCAGTTCAGACGTTCCTGTCAGCGTCCTCGCCTGCCATGCACATGCTCGTCTCTCGGAGCCCCAGCGCACTGGGCTCCCGGAACGGCCTGCACGACCCTCTCCACGCTGCGGTTCTAGGTCTTCGTGCTAAACCCATAAGAAAACGGTTGTCAGAGAGTTCACTACCCAGAGCACCAAGAAATGACACACTCATTTACGAACTTTTATAACAATCCTTTTACACCAATAAAAGGCAGAGGTGTTGACTTGAATGTAAGTGGGTTTGACACCAGGAACTCTAAAAATACCTTCTTACTTCCCACTTGGGAGTTAGTGTTCCAAGCTGGTGTCTAGTATCCGGGCGTCACTGTGGCCTCCGCCACGGGTTTGACAGCAGCGTGGGGCTTCATCAGCCCGCGTCGCGTTGCATTACCGAGCTCTGCTGGGGAACGCCCAGTTTCATGGGCGCCGATACCGCATCCATGGCATCCCGGGGGTGAGGATGGGAGACGGACCAGGTCTGAGTGAGGATCTGTCTGTGTGTCGCTTCGTCGAGGCCGGGAACAGTAACTGCAACACCAAGAACTTCAGCTCCTTCCCAACCACCCAAGACACAGGATACAGGGATGCGAACAAGTTGGCGTCTCCTCTCCAGGGCGAGAACTCGGGGAGAGACCGGAACCAGAACCTTCCTCGAGTGCCCTGAGATTCTTTAAGAGTGCTTTGATTTAAAGTTACCTATTTATGTATCGGGAGTTCTGGGGAGCTAACGCAGATCTAAAGAATTATTCTTGGCGTCTTTGCCATCTCTCCTTTGCTAAGTGAACACACCGCACCCTCCACACGGGACCTGTGTCCTGAACCCGCTGGGCTCCCCCGCCCTCGTGTCTCCAGCCTGGCTCCAGGCGCCGCGCCTTCTTTGGAAAGACTCTCGGAGGGGAAGCGGCAGTCCACGGCGGGAAACCAGAGGAGGGGAAAGAAATCTTAGCGCCTACAATGACATTTCATGTCCTTAAAGCAACCAGTCGCCGAAATTGCCTTGGAGGCACACGGAGAGGAAACGGGCGCTGTCTCTGGTCCAGGGCCGCTCCTGGGCTGTGCGTCTGTGCGTCTGGAGTCTCATCTGGTGGGGCAGCAGATTCCCTCTGGGGGCCACAGTGTTGGCCACTGAAGTCTGTGTCCTTACTGACAAGCTGTGGGCGCCAAGGCGCAGCCGTCAATTTCTGAGGGTGGCAATTGGAGCTGAAGGCAGGTGACTTCTCTGCAGAGGAGAGTGGGCACATTTGGGTTTCCCTGCTCCTGAAAGAGAGGACGGATTGGAGGATGTGGAAGAGAAAGAGAGAGGATATGACCGCAGGAATGACAGAGGAATGGCTGCAGGTCTTCTGAGACCTGCATTTCTAACGCCGGATGTTGAAGCGTTCAGGTAGAATCTCACCGAACCGCAGGATTGACAGGCAGGGGCACAAAGTGCAGTGACAGATGCACCTCATTAGTGTGCGGAGGGGCTTATCTCCGTATGTAGGTCACAGGAGAGACAGGAGGCTGGGAACAAATCAAGAAGCAGCCCTGGAGAGGAAACACCAAGGATTCAGAAGAATAAGGCTATGAGACCCAAAGCTAATCCCCAAACCCCAAAACACAGCGCTCCCCACCCCAGCCCAGGGGTTCGCACAACTCCGGAAAAGCACTGAATTTTCGCATTTTTGTTGGTTTGCAATGCTGAGTGACAGTGTGTGTGGATTTTATAGGATGTAAGTGTCCAGGAGGCCCCGGCAGGCACCTGGAGGGCAGACAGCAGGGGACTGAGGTGGGGGCTCCAGAACCCGACACCCTCCTCTTCAGTCCTGTCTTGCCACGGAGCAGCTGTGGCCCTCGGTCAGGTTCGGGTCCTCTATGAACCTCAGTCTCTTCCTCTGTTGAATGGATGTGACAGTGAAACCCATGTTCCTTGGCCATCCTTGGTGGTCAAAGAGACCCTTCCCTGAGTATCTGGCATGGATAGTTGTTCTCGGTATATTAAGGAAAGAGAAAGAAAGAGAGAAAGAAGGAAGGAAGGAAGGAAGGGAGGAAGGAAGAAAGGAAGTTGGTTTAAAACACTGAAATAAAATAATCCGTACGTGGCAAGCAGAGAAAGGCCCAGTTAACCCTGCGGTTCAGGTTTTGAACAACCCGCCTGCCCTGGGTCCCCCCCGGAAGCACACGCACCGCCTTGCTGAGTGTTTTTCTGCCCTCAGCCTCTCCGCTGCCACCCTCCTGGCTCAGGTGGGCAGGCCCAGGGCCCCGGTACCTCCCTCTAGGCTCACGGTGGGGTTGGCAGGCCCGGGCCCCCTTCAGCACCAGGCTGGCACCGCCCAGCACCTCTTCCCGTTTGGTCCTCGGGCTTCTGCGGCACGTTCTCGGTTTTCTGGCTTTGCTGACACTCAGACTCATTCCTACATGCGGCAGCTGCGAAAGTGTCTTCTCCCCACAGTTCGACATTGCCGTCCGCAGCGTCACGGGACTTAATGTTAAGTACATCTCGGTGGCCCTGTCCGCCCCTGCTCCTTGGCGGCTCCGGAGCAAGCATATGGCCCCGGGACTCTTTAAAGCTCGTTTTATGGGCCGTTGTGAGGCCCTTCCTGCTGCTCTTTGGAGCAGAGCCTGGTTTGTGACGGCGTTTCTGCTGCCGCCTCTGCCAAATGCTTCCTCCAAAACCGGTAATAAAACCGCAGGACTCCATAAGCCCCGGCCATCCGAACGGATTAATGAGAGCGGCCCCGGCAGTCAGGGCTTCGGCAGCAGCCGGCGCGGCAGGACACGCTGCTGAGCAGGAGGACGGCCCGGGCAGGTCACCTTTGAGCTTTACGGGAACTTTTCCAGATATCAGAGGAGGGGAGACCATCTCGGGGAACGATCTCCCACTAGGCTGTGTTCTCCTAAGTGAGGATGGGCAGGACAAAAATAGAAAGCGGTGCTTCTCGGTGGCCTCCCTCCTTCTAGAACTAACGGTGGGGTCCTTTAAGGTTTACAGAGCAAAGACCGTTTCATCAGATGCTCGCGTGGCCCCTAACTCAGCGACCTGTGCCTCAAAACGATCTGACTCTCATCGTGTTTCCAGCGAGCAGGAGGGAACTTGAAAACCAGGTTGGATACTTAAAATAGACCTTGTTCAAAGCAGATTCACGGGAGATGCGGCCTCTTGAAATAAGGCAAAATTACGCCTCGTCTGTGTTCTGTGTGCCGCTAAACAGTTTCGACATCGGAATTATTAATTAAAAACCTGTAAACGAGAACCATTTCGAATGACTGTTGTGACAGCCCCCGGGGCTTGTGTGACTTCTGAGAGAGGCGGGTTTCCTTTGCTGTCAGTTAACACAAACCCGGCTGCAATCACACAAGCCACGAAGAGATTTCGGCGTGAGGGAGTGGCGGCGGACACAGTGCCTCGGCCCGTGGGTGGCGTCTTCGGAGGCGTGAGGCCCCCGGGAAACAGTGAACCTGGTGGACCTGCTGGAGCTCGGAGCCGGCAGGGTGACGTCGAGGGACCCAACCCAGAGCTTGTTAATGTCACAGAATCAGTCCATGGCTCGTTCCTCCTTTGTGACAGTTTTCAGTTTTGTGACCATGAAAAAGTCATGTCAATTTCATAGGGGCCCTTCGATACTAACAGTAAAAAAGACAACTTTAAAATTCTCCCCTGTTATTACTCCCGGAAAGAGAAATGAGTTCTATGCATCGGGTTTTTATCTTGAACACAGTGTGTTAGCCCGATTCTCACTGAGGAACAGCTCCAAGGGCACCGTGCCCATGGCATAAAGGACTCCCGAGCCCAGGCGGCGGCTCACGTCGGCAGCGCCATTCTAGGGAGGCTTCTGTAGCTGTTCTGTGGCCGAGGAGGAAAGGGAGCATGTTTGATTAAAATCCTGCATGAGGAGCATCCGAGGCAGGCCAGGCCCTGAGTTAGAACAACAGGGACGGAGCCCGTGGAGAGCAGCGGGGGGTGAAGCCGGCCGCCCTGCTGCGGGATTTCTACTGAAGGCAGCGTGTGTGTCGGAGCTCCGACACGCCCGTGTCAGCACCGGGGCGTCGGGTTCACGGAATGCTTTTCCTTTTCACGGAGAGAAAGCAGAGTGCACGGAGAGAATACTAACTTGGGAAATAAAATTCGAAGAGACCAGCAGTGTGGATCCTTCCAGTGAAGTCGTGAACCTATACCGCATGTTGTCGGAACCGAAGCGTGCTAGCTGACGTGCGCGTGCGGGTTTGCGTGTGTGACTTGGTGTCGGCGAGAGAGAAGGCGTGGTGTGCCCGGGCACCTGGGCTGTGGTAGTTGGGGTTCTGACCGCCTACCGAGTCCTTCCTCTGTTGTAGGCTGATTCGGGGTAAATTAAACTGTTCAGTCCGCATGATGGCTCCGCTCAGCGGGCATGCGTACTGCATCTTCTGCCTCCTCACCATCCACCCGACACTCTCCCGTCGGCTCCACTGGGAAATTTGAAACTCCCGCCAAAACCGTTGTCATCTGACCAGCCCCCGGCCCCGCAGCCCACCCTGCACCCACTCTTCTGTCCTCATTTCTCCTTCCTTCCAGGGGCAGCCCTGCCCTGGGGGGGCCGACCCCCCTTCCGCATCTACAGGGACTTCACCTCCTCCGTGCCCCGAATCACTCTCTCTTTCACCACATGGTCGTCTGCGTCCCCCTCAGCCCCGACCCCCGTGTTCTTCCTGCATCTCACCTCCGTCCACAGCCACGCCCCTTCCCGCCTCCACGGTGACCCTCCCCTCAGGTCCCTTCCACGCCGTCCTCGCAAATCCGCGGGGACCTTCAAGTCGCCCAAGCCAACGCTTCTCTGTCCACATCTTATTCCATTTCTCAGAGGCTGCTTTCTACAGCTTCCCTTTCTTTCTCTTCCTTCCCTCCTCCCTCCCTTCCTTCCTTCCTTTTCTCCTCCTTTCCCTCCTCCTTCCTCCCTTCCTTCCTTCTCGTCTCCATAGTCCTCTACTCTCTATTTATAAATAGTGGACATTGTCAGTGTTTGATCCTAGATCACCGTCCAACAAATTGCTCATGTCAAAAGTTTAAGAGTCACCCCGTGGGGTTACATCCATTCCCAGGGCTTCCGATACTACCCATATGCTAATTAACGCCGTTCTTTTAAGTCTAGACCTGGCCTGCCCTCTGAGTTCAGGGCTCATGGATGCTGCAGCCCAGGTGACCGGGCACTCAGGTGGCTCGTGGACAGTACACACTGAAGTGATCTGGAACAGGACTCCTCTGAACCACTCCAATAGTATATTTCTATTGTATTGCAGTGAAGTGATTAAAAATAAGCAAACCTGAAAAAGCACATAATTGATCGTCTTTATAGTACTTTAAAAGAGAGAGGCGTGAGCCCTGGCTGGTGTAGCTCAGTGGATTGAGCGCGGGCTGGGAACCAAAGGGTCGCTGGTTCGATTCCCAGTTAGGGCACATGCTGGGTTGCAGGCCAGGTCCCCGTGAGGGCCACGTGAGAGGCAACCATACCTTGCTGTTTCTCTTCCTCTCTTTCTCCCTCCCTTCCCCTCTCTCTAAAAATAAATAAATAAAATCTTAAAAAAAAAAGAGAGAGGTGTGAGTAAAGAATGAATAATTTTCACTTTCATGGCCCCCACCCACCCCACTGACATAATCATCATCCAATAACGTTCTCTACACCAGTTTAAAAACGTGCTCATGTTTAGGTTTTTACGTTATTTTTTTCCAGAATGGGACAGCATCAGAGCAATATTTAGTTGTGTTTTTTTTTTAACACTATGACTCACTTTCCAAGAAGTCCCAAGGCGGCCCTTTGATTTAACACAATCCATCCTCCCTAATCACTGGTGACATCCCACGCCAGGGACGGTCAGGATGTCCCAATTACTAGCTCCCGATACAGTGAGCTGGGGCCGGGGATGGGGCTCCAGTGCGGCTGCGGCTCTGGCCCGGGCCGCCACACCAGGCCCCAGGCTGGGGGGCCCTTCACTGTCAGTGAGATCTCTCAGGTCCTCTGCAGTCTTGGTGGTCCCGGGGTGGGCGGCGACTTCCTCCCACACATGATTGGCCAGCATCACTCACGCTGACGCAGGCAGCTGCAGAGATGTCCAGGAAATGGATCCTCTGGTCAGCAAGGCACGGCTGGTCCACACAGATCTGTTTCCGTGGGAGACAGGGGGAGAGACCTGGGGGGGACAACGGGCACCCTCCACCTCACACACATCAGTGTGTGAATTGCACGTGTGTGTGCTGTGTGTTAGCTGCTCTTCCTCTTTCCCTGTTAGGGCATGAACACAAGGAGGGCAGGTGTGTGCCTGCTTCATTGCTAAAGCATTATCAGCCCGTAGTACCCTCCCGGCCAGGGTTCACTACAAATGTGTTAAATGACTGAATGAAAGAAAACTGGGATTTTCTAGCTGAAAACATTAAGGTTCAGAGAAGTCCAACACTTTGGCCATTCCTGGAGCTGGGTGACCCTTCCTCAGGAAGGCGGACAGGGGACACCTCAGACAGATGGGTGGACAGGATCACCGGCCAGCTCTCTTCCGACACCGAACTCCCATGAGTCTCTGGTGTTGTAAGAAGTGACCTCACTCCAAGGGAGACCACAGAGCTGCTCTGGGAAGGGGTAGACCGAGACAGATCGGGAGGCACACTTTCCTTCTCATGGGTTCAGACCCAGAGCTCCCCCCTCCCTCCCGCCACTGCGGGCTCACTTCCCACAGCCTCGTCCACACCGTCCGTACCAGGTGAAGTGGACACTCACCCCACAGGCTCAGACAGCGGCCAGAGAGCCCCGGCCTCCTCTAAATCACCCCTCCCTGGGCGGGGAGAGTGCGTGCCGGGGGTTTGCAAGGCGTCCTGTGGGCTGCAGGCTGCGGGGGAGAACCAAAGCATGCAGGCGGTGGGTGAGGTTAGTAAGCGCTTTCCTTGCAGACTCCATTCGATGGTCCGCTGCATCTCCTGGTCAGCCAAGTGCAGGTGTTTGTCACTGTTAATAAAAATAGCGGAAGATTTTTCTTTAAAATGTTGTTTTTTTTTATTTTTTGCAAAATAACTAATCCTAAACCTGCTCTTCTTTGTTTTCCAAGATATCGAAGACTTTGAAACGAAAGCAAGAAGCACGGTGTCTGTCCGGGAAGGCCAAGGTGTGGTGCTGCTCTGCGGCCCGCCGCCACACTCCGGAGGTACGCGGGGTCGGGGCCACACCGGCAATGCGGTCCCCTCGGGCCTCGGAGCCAATGGCAGCCCTTCATCAAATCAAAGGGGCCTTGAGATCCTTTCAGGTTCATCCTACAGCACCTAAACAGCTCTAATCCAAATCTTTTCTTTTAAAAAATTATTTAAGTAGCCCCGTCTGGTGTGGCTCAGTGGGTCGAGCGTGGCTGCGAACCAAAGGGTTGCTGGTTCGATTCCCAGTCAGGGCACATGCCTGGGTTGCAGGCCAGGTCCCCAGTAGGGGCCACGTGAGAGGCAACCATACATTGCTGTTTCTCTTCCTTTCTTTCTCCTTCCCTTCCCCTCTCTCTAAAAATAAATAAATAAAATTTTTTTAAATATAAAAAATTATTTAAGCAGCCACTCAACAAATCTGTCCTTGAGAGAAGGCCGCACGACCAGCAGCTGCAGCGTGAGCACGGGAGCGTCCCTCTGTGATCTGGGGCCTGTCACCCGCTGCAGCCCGGGACGACTAATTCAGCCTCTTCAGGCTCGGTTTCCTCGTCGGTGGAAGAGACACGTCCACCGACACCTACGTTGCAGGGCTGTCTGAAACGTTAAATGAGCTGTGAGCGCAAACTGATCAGTGTGGCGAGTGGTGCTTCACTCAGGAAAAGAGAGCTGAGATAGTTCCGTTTTGCTAACTGGGCTCCGTGGGGCGGCCAGTCCCACCTCCTTTCAGCAACGTCACAGGCCCCGTCGGCAGTGGAGGGTCACCCCACCAACGGGAAGCAAACGCCGGACGGCACCCAATCAGAACGGCTTCCACAATGGGCAAACCGAGCCACAAATGCCAGTCTGTATTCTGGAAGTACTTCCAGGGACCCAGACCACCCACGGATTCTTCGTCCCTTGGGGTTACATTTTGTCAAAGCCCTCGGGATTTGGAAAATATGGTAGTGTGTCATGCAGCAGTGAACCTGGAGGAGGCAGCGCAATGACATCACAGAGTCATCTCCTTTGGGACCATCCCGCATCATGCCTACTGCGTGCCCGTTCACGTTACACTAACGGCAAGGACGCCTGCCGCCCGGATCTGAACTCTTTCTGTGCATCGGCTTCTTCAAATCCTCACAGCTGCATGAGGGAGGGATGATGAGGATCCTCGTCTTGCAGGGGAGAACGAACGCTGAAGTGCAGGGAGGCTCAGAACCAGTCCGGAGGTCACGGAGCCGGTCGGCGGAGGGGCTGAGCGCCCACCCACCAGGCCCTCCGGCCCCCAGACCGGAGCAGGTCCTGCCCCTCACGGCCTCTGTGGAAGCCAATATCCTTTTCCCCGTAATATTAAACCAAGTCGTATTGAAGACTCCTTAAAAACTTGAAAAGATTTTTCCATCCTTTTCATTTTTACCCAAGCATTGTGAAACATAGATACGAAAAGAAAAGGAAATTAATTAGAACCTAACAATGTTTTAATTCAATATTATTACAGAGCAGTATGGCATTCTGCCCACCCAAAGTATTACAGGACACCTGAAGTGTTTTAGCACCATCCGGGGTAAAATAATATTATTCCAGAGCACGCAAAACCCGGCAGTGCTCGCTTTTCAACCATAGGAGACTTATTTCCAGTGTCACAGTCTAAGGTGACGGGATAGGAAAGTGCCATCCCCCTGTGTCACTTTATGCTCTGCCGCTGGTCGGAGTCTTGACGGAACCAGAGATTATTTTCAACTTTGTTTCCTCTAGATAGGGAGATGGGAAATGTAAACACTTGCAAATGACTGTCATACTTTAAAAAGGCAGCCAGGTAGGACACACTTGCCTGTCCCACCTCGTCACCTACCAGCACTGAGGAGTATGGTGGCCTTTCGGAGCCCGCGAGGCCCTGACCGCAGCGGGGCCTCCCTGCCTCGGGTCAGGAGACCAAGTCCCAGATATGCACAAACGGCCTCGGAGGAAGACTTTGTAACTGAGGAACGAGTCCCTGCTCCGTGCAAGTTGTGACAAGCTGGCCCGATGCCGAATTCTCCTGTGTCATGCGTAAAGCCCTGGCCAGGCTCCGAACGCACCCGTCAGCGTTGACCGCACCCAGGCGTTACAGGAAGTCCCACACCGAGGGCTCTAGGATACGCATGGGCCCCTCATCTCTGCAAGGCTGGGGTCTGGGGATACATCCTTCCATTCTCTGTGGCGCTCCCAGATCAGAGCAGTGATGGGGGCTATTGGCAGATGCCTTTTGATGCAATTATACAGACAGGCATCGATCCGTTAGAGGGAGGAAGCATTAGCACCAATAATAACTACCAAGTTACCAGCAGTGAGTAACTGATTACCGAGTTACCATGAACCAGCAACACGAAGGCGCTCCATTTATGCCCTCATTCCCACTATTCCAATAGTTAAGAATAATAATTTTTAAATGAGGAAACCGAGATTCAGATAAACTGAGCGAATCGTTTTTCAGTTAGCAAATAAAGGCAAGAGTCCCACACGGGCCTTTCAGACATCAAGAAACACCAGTGGGTGGAGGACTCGCTGGCTGTCTCCCCCGTGAACCACAGGCGTCCACTCTCACGCCTCCAGCTTGGCCAAGCGCCGGACACTGTCTTAAGTGGCTTCTCTAAAACAGTCCCTCACTCTTCTTTTCCGGCTCTCGCCTTCCTGTGGAGGTGAGTTGTGCCAGGAAGGACTTCGAGAGAGAAGACAAAGATGTTGTCTGGACACTGGGTTAAGATGGGCCAACTCCAGAGACAGAGATCTTTTCCATCTTTGTAATCTGCCTTTCGTGGTAGGGCTAGGATGGATGGATGGATGGATGGATGGACAGATGGAGTTTCCCGTCACTGTCTAACAAACTGCCGAAGACTCCAAGCATCACCCCCCTGTCGGAACGCGGTCCCGTGGTCAGCAGCCCACGGCCCGGTGTGGCTGAGCTCTGCACTCAGGGTCTCATGAGAACAAAGCCAGGTGGCGATGGCAGGGCACTTTCTTTCAGAAAGTTCGAGGAAGGACCCTCTGCTGAGGTCACCCGACTGTTGGCGGAATCCGGTCCCTTGTAGTTGCAGGACGAAGGTCCCCACCACTTTGCTGGCCAGAGGTCAAGGGCCACTGGCATCTTCTCTCAAATGCTGCCCACATTTCTGCCACATGTCCCCATCCATCCTCAAAGCCAGCAACAGAGACGCCTCGAGGTCACCTCCCTCTGGTGACGGATCTCTGTGGCCAGGCCAGGAAGAGCCCCATCCCGTGTGGATTGGATCAAGTCACCTTCCTCAAGTCAACTGTGCCACCAAACGGACCCGAACTGAACCCTCTAGTCACGGACGTGATATCCGACCCCAGTCACAAGTCAGTGGTGACAGGGGTCAAGGGGGGTCATGTTAGAAGTCCGTCAACCCCAGCATTCCACAGCTGTGCTTCCTCTCCCCCCTCCCTAAAGTCTCTGTGTGCGCTCGCGGTGGCAGTCACAGACGCGCCCTGAGGGGTCAGCGGGGTGGGAAGGAGCAAACACTGGCATGCAAGTAATTTTAAATGGGGGTTTGGAAGCAGAGGCTCACTGTGAATAGTAATGCAGCTTCGTGTAATAAAGTGCTGCGGGCTCCGTGCTGATGGAGACCAGGGAGGCCGAGATGTTTGTACCATTTCGGGCCATCGGGTCCCGCCCGGTGCCCGTCCCTATGTGCCTGGCCACAGCCGTGCGCCTCCCGAGCGGTTCAGTGACAAGGGAGAGATCCTCTTAAACCTGAGATGGTTGGAACATCCTGGATTCTTCGTGCTTTTGCTCCAGTGCATTCACAAAAGGACTTGCAAAAATGTCTTCACGAGACAGCCCTACCACACACATTTCAGTGTTTTATTAAAAGTAAAATAAAATAAAACAGGGAGTAAGAGAAATGATCAGCTAGGATGAATCCTCTCAGTCTCTCTGCAAAGAAGGTTCCGGGATCAGCATAAAAGAACGGAAGTGTGAAGATGAGTCCGCCGCGAGCCATCGGTGACGACCCCGTGGCACGGAGCCGTCCCTGTGTGCCAGACGGGCAGGCGCTGTCGCCGGCTGCCTCTCCTTCGAGGAGACCGGGCCTTCCTGCAGAAGACCCCTGCCCTCGTGCAGGGACGCTGACGGCTGATGCAGGGGGCCGCCTTCTAGGAAGGGGGGGCACAGACAAAGGTCGTCCCAGGGGAAAGGCACCATTGGTGAAAAGCGAAGGAGCCTCTGGGCGATAACGGAAACTGCACATTCTGCTCATCGCCCCGAAACGGGATGTTCGGAGACGAAACTGGAGCCATGCCGTCTGCCCGAGGAGAGGCGCACGCTCACGTCCTTGGTCCAGGTTCCTTCCCTGAGGCCAACTCCGAGAACGTAACCGAGTCATCGCCACGGGGCCGACTCAGTCTCCGCTCCAGCGTCCTGAAGGCCACGGCTGCAAACCGTTCCAGAGAAATGTGACTTCTCCCAAAGGTCTGTGGGAGGAAGCCCTTCCTCCCCGTCGGATGTCACTGGCCTTTGTCCAGGCTCTCCGCCTGGTGGTCTGTGCCCTGCCTCGCCTCCCAGGCCACCTCTCTCAGTCCCATCTGCCGTTGACCCAACCTGCTGCCCTTCATCTGGGGACCCTGCCGGGGACATGCAGGTCTCCCTGTGAGCCACCAAGTTGGATCAGTGAAGCCCTTTCCTCCCTCCTCCACGTCTCTGGAGGGTTCTACAGTCATTCCCCCGCACAGGCTCATGTGGCAGAAAGAGGTGACCGGACGCTTCTTTTCCGGGGGTGGGGGGCACCAGGTCTGGGGGTTGTGCACTGTCGGGAGGAGAGTCTCTGTGCTGGGCTTGCCCTCACCTCCAGCAGGACCCAACGCAGAATTGCCTCTAAATCTCTAAGTGAATGCGGAACCCTGGAAGCCACAGCTGCTGGCTGAGTTTTTATTTTACCTTAAAACGACAGAGTGGAGAAATCCCACGCACCATCTAAGACCATTAAGACCACGGTCACTGTGGAGAAACGGGGCCTTGTTTCCGAAGCCCCACTCATGCCTTCCCATTGTCACCTGGACTGGAAGCTCTCCGTCCCGGGCTCCTGAAAACGGCAGGGTTAACACGTGTTTCAGAGCACATGTTCTCTTCTCTCCCGACACACGGCGTTCAGGTAGGCCGCACACCTGGCGGTGTGCCGGGAGCCAGGTGCGCCTCGAGGCAGGGGGGTGCGGTGCAGGGAGCACTGCCGCTGGGGTTTGTTCCATTCGATGGAAGCCGCTCATTGGTCCCGGGAAGGGCTCGAAATGGTGTTATAGGATGAAGAGGACGTTTACACAGAGAAAAAGTGCTAAATTTTCATATCCCCTTCCTCCCAATGAGGTTTTTTTCCTTTGCTGTTCCTGGAGAAAGTGCAATAGCGCCATCTCAGTGGGTGGTCACAGTGACGCCGCGACCCGGGGGGCCTGAGTGTGTGGGAGGTGGACGGACCCAGCCGCTGCCGCAGGGGTAACAGTGACCATCGTCATGAAGTCCCCCCTCCAGAGCTTGCATTGCAGGCTCACTCGGCAAACAGTCGCTGTGCACTGGCTGAGCCACGCTCACTTCACTGAGCTGCAGGAACACAGTGGAGAACAAAGCCACAGAGGCCTTAGCTCCGTCTGGCAATGAACACATGCAAGTTTTTTTAAAATGTAAGGACGGCAGATGGAAACACAAGCCAGGACATTGGGGACGGGGCCGGTGGGTGTCGCCATTGTCTACTCAGGGGTCAAGGAAGGCTTCACTGACATGGAAAAGGGAACCGGCAGTAAGACGGAAGACAGTGAGGGAAGGCAGCGGGAATGTCATGGGCAAAGGCCCTGGGGCAGGACTGCGTCTGGAACGTTGGAAGAATGGCCGAGAGGCGATTGTGGATGAAGAAAAACGAGCAGATGGGAGGGACGACGGGGATGCAATCACCACTTTCAAGGCACGTTTGAGACTCTGGCTTTCCCAGGACTGAGATTAGAAGGGGAGGGGCTGAGCAGAGGTGAGATGTGCTTTCTCTGACAATTGGTTGTAAAATTGATTCTGGAGAATAGGCCATAAAGCAGCAAGAATACAAGCCATTGGAAGACAATGGGCAGACGACTCAGGTGGGTACCTGGGGACAGGCATCTTCAGCAGGTGTTTCAACAGGTGGAGCTGACAGCACCTCCTGGGAGGTGGAGGTGGGCGGTGCGGGCAGGCAACGCCGAGGTTTCGGGCTGAGCGGCTAGAAGTGGGGGTGCCACTCGCCACGATGTTCCCTGACCAGGGGCAGCGGGTTTGGGGATGCGGAAATCAGGACTTTGTTTTGAGACATGTTCGCTTTCAGATGTCTGTTAGCCGTGAGTGACGCGTTTGGGCAGGCAGCTGGATTTCTGGGTCTTGGGAGAAGGGTCTGGCTTGGAGAATTGAGCTGGGAAGTCGGCGTGTATGAGAGTATTCAGCGCCCTGGGAGTGGACAGCGCACCGAGTCCCTACGTGTCTGGAGTTCAAGGTGATCCTGTCTGAGCAGCACAGCATTTACTCCGCGGCCTCGGTTGGTCTGGCCTAATCCGAGTAATTGCTGAGTCAAGCATACCAGCAGAGCATCCGTGTTCCCACACGTTCTCTACCGGAGAACATGCACACCTGCCAGGGAGGAAGACTCACTTTCTTAAACCAGCGTGTAGCATGGGAACCACAAAGATGACGCCCCACCTGGCCCTGTGGATGACCCACGTCCCAGACCTGGTTCTGCAGGCCTCCCACCCCCTCCCAGGAGGAATGTGTCCTCAGGCCCAGCCTGCCACACAGCACTCCCACGGATAGCCTGCCACCACCCGCACCATGGCCCAGGCCCCGCTGCCCGTGTTGGGGGACGTACCCCGGTGGGGCACTGCCCTGAACAGCATGGCCATGCAGCAGGAGTGAACCTGTCCAAGGATACTGCCAAATAGTTCCTGGCAGACAGCCGTCTCCGGCCGGAAACCGCTGTGGGAGCCCATCCCTTACCTTCCCTGGACGGATCTCCCCGGAGGGCGGGCCGGCCCTCCACCAGCCGCCCTCACCCTGAGCATCGGCGGTTCCTGAGCAATCGCCCTGAAGCTGCATTTTCTCTCCTGCAGTGGGACCTGCCGGTGGACAGCCTGGCCTTGGCACGTGGCAGCGAGAAGAACCCGGAGGCCTTCACCTCACGGGCCTCTGCAGGCCCCGCCACCGCCGCTGCGTCCAGGACCCCGGCCAGGAGGTTGTAACTCAGGAGGGATCTATAAAACCCAGGTGGTCTGGCAGTAATTGTGGAACAAATAGGGACTCAAATCGGGGCGGTCGTAAAGGTGCCGGCCGTTCTCCGGCTTAGCGCCGCTATTAACGACTTCCACCCAGGAAAGGAATTATTTTACTTGGATTAAGTCTTTGCCAGCTGAGCTGGCATAACCGTGATTTATGGCTGAAAGCCCGTCACATCTAACCCTGGAGCACAGTGCACGGTTTGCAGTAAAGTACACTCATTCTGGAATGTTCCAAAGGGTGGTTTCCACTAAATCTGAGCCCTAAGCTTCCAAGTCTTCACTCATTTATTTCCTCCTTCCAGAACCATGCTACCAGTTTGGACCTCCGTCCTTCAGAGCCAGCCGCAGTCTCGGGGTTGAGGGTGTCATTTGCGGCCCCCTTCACACGAGCTGCTTCCCCGCCAATAAAAATCGCAGCCTATATAATGGGTCTAATTGCACGTATCTGTTGTGTTTGTATTTTACATGTCGCAGTACCAGATACAGGGCTGTGAAAGATGTCAAAGCATAATCGCGCTTTTGGGAAACAGAATCTGCTGCACGCTCCAGAGAGCAGCAGATAGAGGCGTCAATGGCTTCCCGCGGAGCTGCCATTCGGGTAATAATAAAATTGCGGAGGCTGTTGTCACGCAAAGCTGCAGAGGGCTTCAGGAAGGACCGATTGCCATTGGGCTCTAATGACACTGCTGAATCGTCCGCGGCACAGGCATCACAGCCATTAATAACAGGGAAGTGGCATGCGTGGTGGCAGAAATATTTAAAAATGCAATGGTTTCCAGTAAAGTGGTTCATGAATTATACATTTAATTAAGGAAAGCCAAATGGGAAGAATTTTAGACTTCCAATTTGCAGAGGTTTTTTTTTCCTTCCCCCATTAAAAATATATATAAACTGAGCACGCAGTGGCTGATGATGAAACGAAATAGATGAGGTTCCCACTGCAGGCTGGTTGTGCGGATTGTGGGGGCAGAGGCGGCCTCGGGGAGAGGGAGCCACGTGACCGCCCCTTCGGCCACCCCGGAGGGGCGCCCCGGGGCCCCTGCGTCTCGGTCGCAGACGGTACTGCCGTCCTCCCTCTGCTTACTCCCCTGGAAAACGAGGAGGCTGGGCTGCAGACCTCCGAGGCCCCTCTCATCCCACACAGTCCACAGCCTGTGAACCGGGGACACCGCCCACCCGAGGCGGCTACCGCCCAAGGCAAATGTTCCCGGGGTGGGCGCTGTTTCATCCAAACCCCGCGCTTCGCTTCCGAGTTTGCTCCTGCGCAGAGCCTGACTGTGCCGTGGACATCGGCGACTGTCAAGGTGGAGCTCTGGAGTCCAGAGTCAGCGTCGCCTGGGAACCGGTCAGCAGCGCAAGCCTGGCTGCTCCCACCCACAGGAGCAGCCCAGGCGGGCAGAGCCCAGAAGCTGCTGCTGGCGGCTCTGATGCCGCCTCGCTATACACTCGGCTCCGGAGAGGCCGCTTTGGAGAGAATCACTTGCTCAAGGTTCCACGAACGCGTTGCATTCCCTGCAGGTATTCGGCGTAAATGCATTGGAGCAATTCTGAGCGACAGGTTAGCCTGTGATTCTAGGAGATTCTAAGACACCGAGCTTGGGGCAGGCGGTGTCGAGGGGCGAGGAGCTGTGGGCACACGTAGCTCGTTGGTAAAGGGGGCGGCAGAGGGAACGCGACATTGCTCAGCGTGGTCAGCTAGGGAGCACAGCCTGCTCAGCCAAGAAGCTACCGCCTCCCGCGGTCCAGGCGACCCCGGCCTTTCCGGGCCAAGGGGATCAACACCCTCCGCCTCCCATGCGGGAAGCAGCCCGTCCGGGTGCAGAATTGCAAGTGCAGGTGCAGGGGGAGGTGGGCGCATGCGCGGCAGAAGCCAAGATGGCGGCGCAGAGGCCCGTCGGCCCGGCCTGGAAAGAGGGTCGGATGGGGAGAGGGACGCCAAACCCGCAGGGACGCTCTCGGGACCAGAGTGGTGAGCGGTGCCCGTCGGGAGCTGGCAGGAGCTTGGAAAGTTGGCTGGCTGGTTCGAAAAAGCGCCCGGCCCTTCCCAAGCCCGGGATGGCACCGCGGCCTGACCGAGTCGCTCCGTCCCCGGCCCGTCCCACGTGCGCGCCCCGAGGGAGTCACGCGTTCTCGCGGCGGCCGGTGGCTCCAGCAGCTCCCGGGCCCGTGGCGGACGGCGCCGGCCCGCCGGGAACGGCCGGGCCGGGCGGGTCGGGACGGGCACGGGGAGCGGCCCTGCGGCACCAGGCGTCCGGACACCGGCCCTGTTCCCGCGCCTGAGGAAGACGAGGCTGGACCTCTCCGCGGGCGGGACCCGCGGGGACGAGACGTTGGGAACCTGGGCTGCCTGCTCGTGTCACCCGAACAAGTCCTCCCATCAGACCCCGTCCTCCCTCGCGGACCCCGTGAATGCTTTTCTCGCCACCACTTCCCCCACTTCCACTGGGAACAGGACGATTACCCCGGGTGTGGGCAGGGCTGGGCACGCGCGGGGCTCGGGGGCGAGGAAGGGGGGCCGTGGCGAGCAGACTAACCCGGCGAAGGAGGGTCGGCTACACGGAAGGGGAGAGAGGTGGCGCAAGGGGCGGGGCCGAGGGTTTCGCGCGGGAAGGATCCGGGTCCCAGTCCCTCTGCTGCCACTCACCGTCGTCTGCAAAGGACCGGCCCTGCACCCTCCCGGTTCCTCGGCGCATTAGCAACGGCTGCACAGAACAAGTCGTTGGGACGGTGAAACAGGCATGCAATGAAAAAGCTCTATTTTTTTTTTTTCATTCTTTACGTAATCTTTCCTTTTTCTGGACCACATTCTTCAAGCAGCTTCTAAATGTTCCAGGATGGAAGGGTACAGAAACAGGTCAAAAACTTCAGCCGCTGGGGTGAAAAGGAATTTGCCCAGGGAGAGAGGGAAGTTTCTGCCGCTGGTCCCGAGATTACAGGGTAAAGAAAAACAAAGACTGGGGTGCAGGTGGGGCTCCCTGTAATTTCTGTTCAGGGAAAGGGGTGACCTTGGCCTTCAGAGACCTGTCACTGCATTCTCTCCCCAGCAGTTACTGAATAAAGATCCCAAAGCTGATGCACCACCCAGGGAATTGGCTCAACATCATCTTTGTTTCACAGAAGGTTCAAAAGATGCGGAGGCACTGACACCAAGGGACCGCACCGTGTCCTCCCTCCTCTGTATGGTGGAGCCGAGCCTGTGATCCAGACGGCTCTCTGGCTTCAAACAAACTCCCTCTGAACCCCATTTTGGTGGAGACAGAGCAAGAGGCTTGGAAGTGAGGCAGCCAAGGACATCGGTAGGGACACAGAAGCAGGAGGCCACGGGAAACGAAGAAAGACCTGGGAGGACCTTGCAGAGGGAACCAGAGGTCCAGAGAGTCGGCACGGGACGAGGACATCAGGGCACGTTTTCAAGTATAAGAAGGGGGTTGTTAAGTGTGTGCCTTCCTAGGACGAAGCTCGGACTCTCAGGGAGAGCAAAGGAATTCTGGGGCAGGGCTGGCCATTCCCAGAAACAGATCCTCCTCCTGTCTGTCACAGAAGTGAATCCTGCAATGTCTGGAGCAATGCTGGTCCGTCGTCTGCCGGGTCCCCGCTGATGATGGGGAGCACGTGACCTCGTGAACTGGCTGCTGTTGTTGCTCTGAAGCTTATATGACTCCTGGTTATGTGATGAGTCAGACGGTATTCTGTCCCCGCCACTGGCCACAGCTCTGCCCTCTGCCTCCTGGAGGTCGTGGGCAGGATGACCGCGTCGTTTCTCATCCACAAGGGGGTCTGTTTAAATGCGAGAGAAGGTTCCATTCACACCGGGACAGTGGACACAAACCAGACCCACAGGGGCACATGTGACTAACTGCGGCTAAGGTGGGCATGGGGATTTCCTGTGAGAAGGGACCCCGCGAGCCTAATGTCTCTCTTTCCCGCTGTCCAGACCTGTCGTACACATGGGCCTTCAACGACAGCCCTTTGCTCATCCAGGAGGATGGCCGGCGGTTCGTCTCTCAGGAGACGGGCAACCTGTACATCGCCAAGGTGGAGCCGTCCGATGTGGGCAACTACACCTGCTCCGTGACCAACGAGCGTGCACAGAGGAGCGTTCGTGGGCCGCCTACGCCGCTGGTGCAGCGCCTGGATGGTAAGACCGCGGGTGGTCTCGGGAACGCCCCTGGTCTGAGGCGGGAAGCCTGGGGAGGTCTGTGCCTTTCTGCCTCCCTCGGGGTCAGGGCAGCCGCCTCGTGCAGGAGCCGAGGGTCAATTCACAGATGTGATGAAAATCAGGACTTTTCAAAAACATGCCAAAAAATTCTATAACTCAGCCACGCAGCACAGGGAGCGTGACCCTGGGTGTGCGATGCTGTCTGTCCTCTGGCTCAGGGGCAGCCAACATGTCTTTGCTCACAGAATATGTGGGGACGGTTTTGTAACCCACGCTTCGTGTCTGGAGGACAGATGTGTGCATTCACATCTGCATACTGCCAAACTTATTAATTCAATTAATATCTTTTTAATGAACGCACGATATGGCTTTTCTTTAATGTTTTTCTTTCCCATTTTTGTCTTTTTTTGTTCACCTTTTATTTACCTGGCTGGCAGAGCAGGGAAAAATTCACATCCCAGGGAAGCAGAGCGAGCCAACCTTAATTATGAGCATTGCACAGAGGAGTGAGACCCAAGACTGGCACCACAGTCCTAGAAACGCCCAGCCGGTGGCCTCTCCGGGGCTGTGTGGCTTAATCCAGCCATCGCCGGGATAAGATTTCGAGGATAGAACACGTAAGGAAGTCATCCAAGCAGAGAAATCCCCCAGCTGATTCTTTAATTAAATATTCACAGTGGGGAAGGCACTGATAGAGAGTCTGCTGGTGCATTTTATGATCAGATTCTGGACTTGAAACATAGTACCTCGCAGAGTTTACCTCCTCTCTGAGGAGTTCAGATAAACCGAGAACACAGTGCTAATTATGACTGCCACGATTATGCAGCCAGCTGCATGCGGGGAGTTCTCGTGACAGAGCTTTTGTATTCCAGTCGCTCAGCACCCAGAGGTTTGCGTGGTCTTCATTCAGAACTCGGCAGCCTCTTGCTTCATGCATTAGTCCAACGTCCCCCTTCGGGGAGAGCTCTCGCCACACCCGGGAACTCACGGGACAATGACACGCACGGAAATGCGGCCCCGTGTTCCCACTCCTCTCCGTTCACTCTTAGCTCCTGCTCCTCCCCATTTAGTTCCTTCACCCTCTGCCCTCTCCGCCCTCAGCACGTCGACGGTGACGAGACCAGGGGCATTTCACGTAGTAGAAGTCCTTGCTCAGGAAGTGTCATGTGTCAGGAAACTGGAAAATGTAAGGCCCGCCCATTTGGTTGAATAACATGATACTTTCCGCCCCTCAACCATGGCCTTTCTGGATGTGCGGGATGACCAAGGTCTTAAAAATGAGGCATTTCTATTTATGCGTATTTGGTAAATTGTGCCTTTTGCACTATGGTACTGGCCACCAATACCCATTTATTCCAGGAATATATTTCTCCACTGTTTGGCACGTAAGTAAAAAGATGATCACAATTTCAAAGACCCCCAGCCTGTCATTGGCTAAATTAGTTATGCTAACGAGGCACACCTAGGGACACACTGCTGTCTGGCACAGCCCCTCCGGCACGTGGCGCATTCGCCAGAATCAGACCGCAGCCTTCCTCTTGGCTGGGCGCGCGTCCACAGCTCCGCAGTGGACGTTTAAGAACTACAGCAGCCGACACGTGTTTTATGTAAGCGTACAGCAAACCTGTCCAGCAGGAAAACCTGAGTAAACGACGTAAGAACGTTGTTCATCCCGACCAACACGACCGCTTCCCCGGTTCTGTTGTGGAAGGACCGGAGTGGTGGATGGAGGGTGCTGCAGCAGACGTCTGACGCTGAAAATGTCTTTCCCCCGAGCCAGCCTGGCCCCCCGGGGCCACAGGGGTCATAGAACCGCGTATCGCTAAAGGGAAACCCTCGCGGTAACTCAGAAGCATTTTGGCTGCCAGGTGCATTCGGTTCCGAATCGAATCGGTGACAGGAGTTCTTCTGAAGTGCTGATGTGGGAACCAGGGAATGGGGGTGCCTGCCCTCTGACCCTTGGCTGTGTCCCAGACGTGTGTCGGGGAGGAGGGGAGTGACAGGCCCCTCAAACAGCGTCGTGGCGTTTCCTCGCCCCTGCCCCTCGCTAAAGCCGAGAAAGCCGCCGTTCGCCGAGGGGCAGGGTAATCGGGGCGCGGTCCCTGCAGCATCCGTGGCGGGGCAAACCCCGTCCCCCAGAAACGCTGCTCTGTTGCTGTCCAGCAGGTGCGATGGGGGAGTACGAGCCCAAGATCGAGGTGCGCTTCCCCGACACCGTGCCCGCTGCCAAGGACTCGTCTGTGGAGCTGGAGTGCTTTGCCCTTGGAAAGTAAGGCTGTCTTGTTCTGTTTTGCTTCCTGGTGTTTTAATTTGGAACAAAAACTTTTTGTTGTTCAAACATTGCTCTAAGGTAAATTACCAAATAGATTTCAAATGCTGGGGAAAAGTGCAAGCTTCTGATTGGAATTCAAGCGAAACGCCGCATCCTCTGAAGATGGCCGGGGCTGCAGTTCTCCGCTCGATTGCTGTGATCCGCTCGGCTCGGACCGTTTAGGCAGCGTGCCGAGCGCGCGCTCGTTTGTGTGAGACGCGGGCACGGCGCTGCGCCCCGGCACCCCTCACTGCCCCGCGCCCCGCACCCACTCGCGCACCCACACCCACACCGCCGCCCAAGGGCCCCTGCGTGTCCCAGAGCCTCCGCACAGGGGGCTGCGTTTATGCAGACGTGGGTAGCTTGGCTGTGTTTTCTGATTTATAGAGGAAGAGAAACCCAGCCTGGCTATTAAAGTCAAGCAATAAACCCAAAGACTCGCCAAGGTGTTTCCAGGTGTTCTGGAACTTTCCGAGGACGGAGCCGCTGTCTGAGGTCTGCGTTTCTTCTCCACACCCGGGTGGCGCTGCAGGCTGCACCGCGGGGTGGCCGCGCAGGGATCTTGCGCGGGCAGTAGGTTTTCGGGTTCGCTAGGTGCGTTCAGATGCTTCAGGCCCTGCCGGTTGGTTTAAACCGATCGGAGAGGGAACTTAGAATGTCCTGTTTGAATGCCTCGGTGGCCGTCGGCCGTATCCCCGCCACTGCCCTGGACGGACAGCGCGCAGAGCATGTGCCCAGGCAGTGGGTCCGTTGGCGCCGGGCGCGGCGAAGCCCGAGCTTCAGATTCTTGATAATCTGAATCTTCCGTGTGACCCGGATGCTGCGCTGCGCGGCAGGAAACACTGTGCCGAGCGCCCCGGGCGAGCGCCCTCTGCTGGCCGTGCTGTGCGTCTGCGCGCCGTCTCTGAGGCTAGGCGAGACCCTAGCCTGGCACAGGCGCACTCGCTCGCTCCCCGGGACGACCTGCTGGTCGGGCAGTCACCGACGTGTCCCGGCAGCGCTGAGTCCCGGACGAGTGCGGACGTGGAGTTCAGTGACATCCAGGCGATTGAACCGGTGTCGCTTACCTGGATTCTTCAAGTGGGGTATGTCACTTCTCTCTCCTGGCCGCTGGCCGCTTCCTTCACACCTCGGGTTGTGATCCAGCGCTGCTCACCTTGCTGCTCACCTGGGTTCCGCTTTTGTCGTTGGGGCTCTTTCGGTTGGATCCTGCTGTTTTTATTTTGTTTGGAGTTCTTTTGTTTGTTTGTTTGTTTGCTTGGTCTTCACCACCTCACTGCTTTCTGGCCATCCAACACGGTTTGGGCTCGCCGTGTGCGTTCCTTCCCAGTCCCGGAACCAGCCGACTCCCCCAGGGGCGCTGGTTCCTTCTACTGGAGGATGTCCCAGAACTCGACACCTGGGTTCAGCTGTTTTTCTGCAGCTGGAGCGCCATCCCTGGAGCCCTTAAAGATGGCAGTGCAAAGAAATACGCGTGTGTGCTGCCTGTGTTTAGACGCACACCTCTCAGTGTGTCTCTGTGTGACTCCTGGCGTTACACTGAGTTACACACGCGTCCTGTCTGCACCTCAAGTCCGTCGGTATGTGGATCGTTCTGCTCTCCTCTGACAGCTTATGGTGAATGTCCACCCCACAGCACAGCGCCATGCTGCCTTCCCCGCAGCAGTGAATGAGCGTTTCTGTTGCCCTGAGTGCACGCCGGCACTTTATATTGTTGGGTTTTTTAAAGTTTAGCCATTTACTGTGTGTACAGTGCCATCTTGTTGTTTTAATTTGCAGTTTCCTAATTACAAAGGAGCTGAATATCTTTTAATGTGCTCGTCATCTTCTGCTTCTGTGTGTGGGTGTGCTGTACGTGAGCATACCTGTGTGTCTGTGTGTGCGATCTGCTCAGAGCTGTTTTGTTTTTTAATTACTGAGTTCTTTGTATATTATGGATGTAAATCCCCTGTGAAATATGTGTCTTTCTAATATTTTCTGCCAACCCTAGCTTGCCTTTGAATTCTCTTACCAGGGTCTCTCACAGAGCTCACATTTTAATTTTAACGACATCCCACTTACCTATGTTTTCTTTAGTGGTCCGTGCTTCCCATCTCGTGTCTAAAAACTCATGGTCAGAGCCGAGGCTGCCTGGACTCCTCCTCTGATGTCTTCTAGAAGCTTTGTAGTCTGTGTTTGACGGTCCGTTGGGCATCAGTGTTTGTGGCAGATGCAAAGTCTGTGTCATCTCCTTTCACCGCATGTGACGTCGATGGCGCAGCGGGGGTTGGAAAGACAAGCGTTTCTCTCTGTATGTGTCTGGGTCCCTTTGTCGGAGATGCTGACCACGTCAGTGTAGGTGCCTCCGCTTCGCTCATCTCTCCATCCAGACTTTTCCACCCCCACGGTGTCTGGGTCCCCGCGGCTCTGCAGTGACACCGGAGCCTGGGAAGTGCCCCGCTTCCTCGGCGCTGAGTGGCTGCTCTCAGTTTGCCTTTCCGTGTGCATCTAGACTCGGTGTGTCTGCAATCCACAGCGGAGTTTCTGGGGCTTTGACTGGAATTGCACCGAATCCACTGGACAAGTTGGCAAAATTGGCTTCCTGACAATATTGAGCATTCTATCCCATGAATTTGGAATATTTCTTCATTTACTTAGATCTTCTTTTATTGCTTTCATGAGAGTTTGGTAGTTTTCTGCACATTGATTCTATACATCTTGTGTTCGATATAAACCTACATATTTCATTTAGGTTCATTCCAATAATGTAAACAGTATTGTATTATAATCGTCTAATTCAAAATCCAGTTTTCCATTGCTGGTATAAGGAAAATAATTTATTTTGTTATATTAACCTTCTACCTTGCAAACTTGCTATAATAGGTTGTGAGATGGGGACCTATTTTTTGTCAGTTCTTTGAGACTTTTTTTACATCATCACCTGTGAACAAAGACAGTTTGTTTCTCCTCCGACCCACTTCCTTTTCCTTCTGTTTTCATCTGAGGTGAGACGTCTAGCACAGTGCTGAATGCAGGCGGTGAGAGGAGAGATCATGTCTTATTCCTTGTTTAATGTGAACACATTCAGTTTCTCACCATCGAGAATGACGTCACTCTCTGTGTTTTGTAAACATTCTTCAACCAGTTGAGGACATTCTCCTCTGTTCTTTTATTGTGATGGGTGTTGAATTTTTCCAAATGCTATTTCTGTACCAATTGATATGGTTGTGTAACTTTTTGTTGTTGTTGAGGAGTGGATTACTTAAATTAATTTGCAAATATTGAGCCAGTCTTGCACACTTGGAATAAGGGCCATTTGATTGTAGTATATAAATCTTTTCAAACATTGATGCATTTAATGTGTGAATATTTGTTGAGGATTTTTCCATCTATGTTAATGAGAGATATTGGTCCGTAGCTTTTCTTTATTGAAACATATTTATCTTATTTTGGTATTAGGAAAATTCTGGCCTCATAGAAGAAATTAGAAATGGCTCTTTCTACTTCTGTTTTCTGGAACAAATTATAGATAATTATTATTTCTTTCTTATGTGTTTGGAGAATTCATCAGTGACTCTAACGGGGTCTGTGCTTTCTGTTTTGGAAAATTATTAATTATTTACTACATTTCTTTAGTAGTCCTAGGTCTATTCAGAAGATTCATTTCCCCTGTGAGAATTTTGGTAATTTGTACTTATCAAGAAAGTGGTTAAAATTTCATCTAAGTCATTTTTTTAATGTTCAGGGGTCAGTAATAATGAAGCATTTTCCATTTCTGGAAGTAGTTGTGCCTTTTTTTTCGTGGTTAGTGCAGCCTAGAGATAAATCCATTTCATTGATCTTTTCAAAGAATCAGCACTTGGTTTTTGTTGATTTTCTCTGTTGGTTTCCTGTTTTCAATTACACGCACTCACTTCTCAACCACATCATTCCCACGTGAGCACGGAGCAAGCACCCAGTGAGACACGGATGCAGGTGGACGAGAATGGCAGGCCAGGGCCAGGGCCAGGGCCAGGGCCAGGGCTTGCGGGCGTCACTGGCCCCCCAGTGGGCGAGGGGGGGGAGGGGGCAGTGCAGACTCAGGGCTCGGGAGGAAACACGTGGAGACGCAGACAGTGCGGGGTTTCCGTGGTGCCATGCCACAGAGCAAACACAACAAAAACAAAGTGCAGAGCAAAACAAAACACTCAGTGAGTTCTGTCTGTTTTGTATTCTTGCAAACAAGTTGAGAAAATTATAAAAATGCAAGGAAACAAAAAGAAGACAATAAAATTAGCTTTATACATAATTCCTCCCCCAGAGCATAACTACTCTTAGTATTTTGATGCATGCATTCTTTAATTCTTAATTTTACTTTTAATACAGTTGTTATAATACTGTGCACATTCTTTTGTAAAATGTTTTTTAAAAATCTTTAAAATACATTTCACCACAAACATGTCCGCAGCTCATACACAGACTCCGCCCCTCGTTGTGTTGACAGTGAGGCGTTCGGACTTTATTTCAACCAGACTTCTCATGTCCATTGTTTTGTTCCCGTGAATGATGATGTAATCAGTGTCCTTATGGCTCCAGTTTGCCCACCTCCACGTGAACTTCCCAACACGTTCTGAGAAAGGTGGGATTGCCGGGATGGGATGTAGCAGCCTCAGCCGCCCAGAGCAGGCTGCTAGTCCTCCGGAAGAGCAGCCTCGGGGGGCCGCCTTCAGAGCCGGGGGCTGCCCAGCCGTGGCCCCTTCCGATCTCGACATGCTCTGAGTCCAACATCAAACACAGCTTCCATTGTTTTTCCCAAACGTAGAGCCTGGAATTTGACAGCGCTGTTTCTAAAATTAAACTAATTAAGGCCATAAGACGCACCCGAGGAGAACACAGGCCCCCCGGAAGCCGCCCCCTGCCCTGCGGGCCAGCCTGCCCCCGCCTCTCTCCCGACACCTGCCTCCGGACCTGTCACACGGTTGCTGGGCAGGGGAGAGCAAGTTCCTGTCCTAGCTGCAACTGAGCCGAACGAAATGCAGGCACTTGCTTCCTGTTTTCCAGCTGGCCCTGGAACCCATCTCTAGAACCTGCGTTAGAATTTGGGGGAACCTCAGTATATTTAAAAAACAAACAAAAAACCTCTATGATTTCTCCTTCTGGCCCTGTCCATGGGTGTCGAATGCATTAGCTCTTTAGGTGAAAAATACATTTCTATGCACACGACAGACCCGATTCTGTTCTGTAGTTCACACGGGAGGCGCAGAGGATGGAGCCACGAGCTCAGCCTCTGGGGAAAGTCAGACTGGGCTTCAAATCCATACACATTGTTTATTTCTGTGTGGTGCCGGGCAGGTTCCCCGAGCTCTCACACCCACAGTGTGAATCCCCACGGTCCTGCGTCTCAGCATCGTGAGGCTCCAACGAAGCGCAGAGCATACAGCCTGACACACCGCGTGCTCATGATGCAATGATCAGACAGGACGCAGCATGGCCGGTGCTTCCTCTACCTCCGTGTTCTCACGCACTTTTGCAGCGAGCCGAGCCCTCGGTCTGCAGGCATGCACACCTGCGGAGCCTCACCTGCCGCAGCCAGGTGACCGTTTTCTCAGCCGGGAGCAGCGTGGCGCTGCTGTGGCTGCAGAGGTGTTCGTTGGTGGTTAGGACTGTGTGTAAAGTGGCACTAAAATCTCAGGTGGGGCCGCACAGCGGCCCCTGGACTCCAACCTGCTTCTGGGGAGACTGGCCCGGGCGAGCAGCAGAGTGGGGTGCGCTGTTACCGAGGACGTACTCTGCGCCCCAGACCACGACGGAGCGCGCCGGGGCTGGGCGGAGAGCCGGGCTCCAGGTGGGTCCCAGGGCTGAGTCCTCACAGGTCCATCCCCTTGACACTCGCGCAGACGCTTCCTGTTCCGGGAGACGCATCTGGAGCTGCCAGCGCTGGGCTCCGCATCAACGCGGGCTGTGGTTTTCTCCAACGTGGCACTCCCTTTGGGTGTGAACTTCATCAACAGTCTGTCCTACAACACCTTAAAGAGAAAACGAGAAAGATTAGGGACCAGTCGCTGACTCACTGCTCACACCAGCCCTTGTGCAGCCCCACGGGCCAGGGACAGAGGGCGGCGTGTGAGTTGGTACTGACGTGGCCGAGGTCTGAAGTGGCAGAAAATGGCGGTGAAATTCTCAGGGACCCTGGACAATAGGGCCTTCCTGTCCCCCTTTGGTCATCATGGTGATGAGCGATTTGGCGAGCCACAGCTTTGGTGCAGACTTCACGTTCTCGCTGGCGTTTCCTCATTGGCCCCCCCTTCAGGTGCCCACTGCGGCCTGTGGTCGAGGGCGAGGGGAAAGCTGAAGCCTGGAGGTCTGTGCCCGCGCCCTGCCACGGTCATGCACAGTTTGCCTGTGTCGTCGTCACCGTGAGCAAGTCGTGGTGGCTTTTCCAGGGCTGCCTGGGGGGTCTGAGCCCGCAGGCAGACACCCACCTACCGCGAGGCTTCCCGAGGCAGGCCGGCGTGGGCGCTGCCCAGCACCAGGGTCCCGATGACACTGAGGTCAGTCGTCCAGCAAGGAAGGCCGTCCTCCTTGCAGAGCGGCGAGATTGCTTTTCTGCAGAGCCACGAATCCGCCCGCTGCACCCCCTCGGCGCGGCCTTCCAGTCCGGCTCTCGATGCGAGCGTTCCAGGCAGGGGGTGAAAGCAGCCAGCAGAGCCGTCTATCGCCCGGACAAAGGCCGCTCTTGGCTGGTTTTCCTACGAGGCTCAGTCTCCCCAATTCAAAAAGGCCACTGATAGGATTTTCAGAAATGAAGTTCAAGTGCAGAATAATCCCAGTATGAGCATCTTAGAAAACAGGTTCTCTCTACCAGTTTCTGGTTAAAAACTTGGTATGGGCTGGATTTCAGCTGTGGATAATGAGGCTTCACAAATCCAAGCGAGAAATAGAAGCTTTCTCAAATGCTACTAGTAATGAAAATTCTATTTATGGGCTAAGAGTACGGAATTGCAACACAGTTCCTGCTCGTGTGTGGAGAGCTTTAGTTTAACTTCCAATTACGGGTGAGCCAGGCCAGATGGTTGAAAAGTACCTCCATCTCTGCCACGAAGAATAGGGTGCTCACCGGGGACACGGTGACGACGGGAGAACAAGCCCGCGTCCTTGTTCGGGGCGAGGCTACGAGAAGCGGGAAACCACAGGGTAGCGATGACAGGAAGGACGAGAAGCCGCCGGCAGCCTGGGTTAGAACGAGGGGCGGCGGCCAGCAGCCGAGGCTTGGGCTCCCCGCCTGTGGCTCCGGCTCCTGAGCGCCCCCGCTCCGGTCAGGGGCCCGCGGACGAGCGCCTTGCTCCAGATCGCTTTCCTTCTTGAGGTTTGTATCAAGTGGGATTTCCATCTACATCCTATTCGTGAAGATTTTTTTAAAAAAGGGGAGGGGGTGGGAATTGTCGCTGGCTGGGAAACAGGCCCCAGATGGCAGATTTCGGCAGTCAGAATGGCTTACCTCCTCACTGCGACATTTGGAGAGATTGGGCACCGATGTCCCTCCTGAAGCCCCTCGGAGACCCCCAGTGCCCGGCGGCCTCCTTCCCGTGGCTTCAGAAAGGGGGTGTGGAACCTGAGTGTCTTCACTGGAAGTGCCCGCCCCCGGGGAACTGTCCCCGGGGAGCGTGTGCGTTCTCACGGGCCCTCACGAACTCCCCTGGCCCCAGGTGTGCTGGCTCCGGCGACATGAGAACCGTACCTTCGCACCCGGGGGTGAGGTGGCAGACCTGAACGAAGGAAGTCTCGGCCTTTAAATAGGAACCGGGCAATCTTACCAAACTGCCTGGTTTCTTTTTCCCGTTAGAAACTTGTTAGCAGGAAATACAGCCACAAAATGCCCTTGGTAAGACTTTTCAACTGAAAAAAGAAGTTACCATTTGAGTGATTATTTTTCGATAGTGTAGTTGCTCTGAGAACTCTAAACTATCGGAAACACAGGATCCAGACTAACGTGCCGCATCCTGGAATCCTGTAATTCAATCACAGACAGAAAGGGGCCTGCCGAGCGCCGGGACCGGGCGTTCAGAACCTCCCCATCGGGCCCTGTGGGACCCAAAGGGCAGGCCTGTCACTCAGACGGCTGACGCCCCAGAGAGAATCGCTGACTAACTGGAGGGTTCAGGAAAGACGCCCGGCACAGGCCTCCCTCGCTCTGTGCATGCGACAAGTGCGCCTGGCTCTCCCCGGGCGTTAGCTTTGGCGCCAAGGACCGCTCTCCATTTGTCCCAGAGACCGTCACCCGGAAGCCCCGTGCACCCCACTGTCAGAGCCGGTCCCACGAGGGAAGCTTCCTCCCAGTAGTTTGTCCCAAGCAGTCCCACCTCCGTGTCTGGCTGTCTGGTTCCCGTGGTTGGCCAGCCACAGCGGCCACGTACAGAGGCCTCTCGGGGTAGGACCTGAAGCCAGAGGGGCAGGGAGCTCAGGTCAAAGGAGGGGTCAGCCCCGGCAGCGGGAGGATGACCGTCACCAAGAGGTGCCGGGGCTGAGCTACGAGGAGGGGAGTGCAGGGACCTGGGCTTGGGGGGGGATGCTGATATTCTCTCCTGCACTGCTGCCATGGGGCAGGGCCCCCTGGAGCAGATGGGCCACGCCGTCCCTGAGGGAGCAGGGCCTGTCCAGAGAGGCTGGTGTGGCTTCCCTGAGTTCTTTTATTTTGGGGGGCGGGGTGTCAGAGTAGGTGAGATGGAGGGGACTTGTTCTTTTTGCTCCCACTTAGGTAAGTGGGTCCCAACAAAGGGAAACCCACCTCCCGTGGAACCACAAAGGGCGATGCTGTCGGTGGGGGGGGGGGGCTTGCCGGAGCCGTGGGCCTGGGAGGCGCAGAGGGCGGACACAGAGCCCGGCTTGGCCCCATCAGGCGCTGGGAGAGCCCACGGGGCTGTGCGCCCCCCCCACCCGCATGCTGCCTGGCACAGCACCGGCTTAGGAGGCAGTTGCTGTTCCTTGTGACGCCCTTATGGCCTCGTCATTAAGTATCAGACGTTCCTGTTACTGGCTCGGGGTTAGACAGTTACGTTGAAAGTGACCTCTGTCTTCACCGTCAAAACGAAGAACAGTCACATAAGTACGGAAGCGCCCTCCACTGAAGGTCACTTCTGTCTGAGTGCCTGAGGTCGAAGCCTTCCCACGCGGAGACCGTGCATCTTTGCCACTCAGACGCTGTCCTGGGACGGAAGGTCACACATGCAGACATGCATCGGGGCCTCCACTTTTCTCTCTGTGAATAAACGTTCTCAGAATTTTTCATTACATGAGTAGTATGTGCTTATTGTAGGGAAATAACAGAAAATCGAGATAAATGGAAAGTGGGAAGTAAAAGACATCCAAGCCCTCCTGACCCGGAAGTAATGACTTTTCATATGTTCACAGAGCAGGACAAGCACTTTTAAAAACCGGGTGGTTCGCACCCACCACGGACCCTGTCGGACGTGGTGGCGACCCCCCTGTGCGCACGCACCCCCTGCACTTGGCTCTGTGCTGCTGGCTCGGTCATCCCGCGGGCGCGGCCAGGAAGCCGGTTGTCTGAGGTTGGCCGTGGGCAGCAGTGCGCCAGTTTACCAAAACGTCAGCCTCATTTAGGGGTAAGCGGCAAGGCTTTTTAAAAGGACAGAAACGAAATCTGTGATAATAATGACTCTATTTTGTGTTGAAATTCAAGTTGTGTCTGTAGCTCTCGGGTGAGTTCTCAGACGAACGTGAAATCGAACACGGATTGCGGGTTATGTTTTGTGGGCGTGAGCACACATGCAGTTGTCTACACGGACAGCGTCTGTGATTTGCACGGGAGATCGCTGGCGTTGGCTAGTGAAACGTTCCTCAGGCTTTTCAGCTCTGTGTTTTCTCTGACGCCTGTCCCGGGTCGGCTTTCACGGGGTGGACGCTGCGGGTTCCCATCCGCCCCTGCGCGCGGCGGTGCCTCTCCCACACCGCTTCTGCTGACTTGAAGCTGCTGCAGCTTCTACAAAGCTGGCGATTTGGCTTCACAAAAATGATTCTGTCCTTATTATTTATTAACTTAAAATGTATCCAGATATACATATTTAGCTCACCTGACCGTCGGTGAGGGAGTGAAGAGTGACCGGCCAGGAGGAAAGGAAAGCGGTTGGGGAAAACGGGTTGGGGTTGGTTTGACCAATGATTCTTTTATTAGGAAATCCTGTTCTGCTGTAGTTTTGTGTGTAGCCGGCATTGCCACGTGTCCTTCCGTCACGCCCGAACCAGTGAGGCCTTCTCCTCCCCGGATCTCTGAAGCCAGTCTTTGTTGTTAGACATAAGTTTACACATTAAAAATATATTCATACTATACTAAAGACATCAGGTATATGATATTAAGCTAAATTCCTGTGAACAAAGGAACTCTTTACCAGTTCTTTCTAACAGCAGGCAGGACATGGGGTGATGTTCTCTCTTACGTCACTGTTGTTTTCCTTTTGCTTGAATAGGGTAACGGGTGCCCTTTTCAGGACCGCAGAGCATGTGCCCCAGTTCACAGGGGTCCGTTCCACTACTGACCCCCGCCCCCTCCCCCGTGACCTCGCTCGCCCACCGCCCGCCTGCAGTTGCCTGCCAGCACCGCCTTAGCTTTAGCACAATCTGGATTTTTTCCTCAGAATCTGCAACTGCAGAGGAAGCTTGCCTACCCCACCCTGTCAGGTCCTCCAGACGTTCCTCCCGAGCACGTGTTTAACTCGATACACTTTTGCGACTCTCTCTGCAGTCCCCATAATTGTCCCCATTGTCGAAATTTATAGACACAGTTGTTTCCTGTTGCTTGTTTATTGGGTGTTACTCTAGCAGCGCGCCAGCTACCTGAGGGCACAGGACAAGTCTGGTTTGGTCACTGACTCGTCCCTGACCACTGCACGTGGCGGGCCTTAGCGAGTGTGACAGAGTGCCGGGCGACGGCGTGGGGAGTGACTGTGTGCTGTGTGACTGGAAACCAGCCTCCACGTGATCGATTAATTGGATTTTTTCCTTGGGAGTTGTTTTTAAGGACACTCTCCTGTTACCTGCTGTCACGAGGCTGAGCCGGCCTGTGTTCTAACGAGGTGTACCTGTTCAGTCCAGTCCCCGACATTAGTTGGAGGAGGTTGGATGGAAGCCCGTTGCCAGGGAAAGTCAAGTACAGCAAATCCCAGGCTACCCTTGAAATCCCGAACTTTCAACAGGAAGATGAAGGCTTCTACGAGTGCACCGCGGCCAACCTGCGCGGAAGGAACCGGGCGAAGGGCCGGCTTGTGTTCTACGGTGAGCTGCGGGGCGCTGCGGGCGGTGCACACGGGCGGGCCCTGGGGCGCCCCCACTGCCACCCGTGAAGGCCGCGGCGCGCCGTGGGGGCTGCGTACCAGGTCGGATGCGCAACCCCACGGTGTTAGCGGGTGGCAACGGCCCTTTTTAAGTCACGGCTCTCAGCCCCGTGAGGTCCGGGCACGCTGTGGCTGGTTAGCTTCGCCTTGAAAACAGCAGCGGTGCCTTGAAAACAGCAGCGGTGCCATGGGGAAGCCGTAGACTTTCGCAGCCCACGCACTTCCCATCAAACCCTCAGCCGCAGCCTGGGCTGTCTCCATCACACAGGAGTTCCAGGGGGAGTGGAGAACACCTGGGGGAAGGGCCGGCGATGGGAGGGGCGGTTCTCCGTGCCTGCTCCCTCCCCAGGGTTTGTCCACTCACAGGTCGGAGACCAGGAAGGGAGGGTGCCACTTTACGGAAACCATAGCTTCCCCCCGTGACCGCGCTCTCCCGCGGCTCTAGAGAGACGGGAAAGGCGCGCAGGGTCTGTCCCGGGCCACACCCAGCACTCGCATGAGACTCGCTTCTTTTTTTTTTTTAATCAAATAATCCAGAAGATACACCCCAGAATTATCAAAATGTGTGGTGCTTTTTAAAATAGTCTTGACTTCTTTGTTAAGTTTAATATATCTACACCAGAGAACTTTTAAAACCCGTGTTTACACGTGGCCCAAAATACTTCTCTGTATGACATGTTGGTGTGTGACATGTTAATAATCATTAGTAAAGTAATGGGTGAAGAAATGTGTTTTTTGGTAACTAGCAAAGCCTAAGGCACTGCCGTTCCCATAGAACGCCGCGGGGGTGTCCTCTGGACGAGCCTGTCCTGGGCCCCGTGGCTCCACCTCCCACGAGGTTTTCTCTTTTAACCTGGGGTGCAAGCTGCCGCTTTGTGGATAGAACGTGGCTCCCGTCTGATTATTTCTCTAGAGCTGTGACAGTGCTTTTACGTATATATTCTTTTCAGTAGTTCCTGCTTCTTAATGGAAATCTTTGGAATTTAGCATCTCCTGTAAATAAAATAATGGTGTGACTGGGAGTTTTCACGTGGCACCGAGGTTTTTAGGTTTGGCTAGTCTTTGATAGACACCTCATTTTTCTAATAAATAGGCAAAGGTATAACCAACAGATCAAGCCGGAAATGGAGGTATCTATAAATTGGAAATCGATAATAAAGTACTTTCTCCTAATGGACACCTCAACCGTTAGCTTACAAAGCAGGTTCATAAACCCCAATCCCCATCATTCCCACAGTAACGACCTGCAGAATAATGGTCAGTGCTGTGATCAGGGAGAAACCTCGGGTGAATCGGACCAGACCTTGCAGACAGCGGGTCAGGTCTCATATGGGAGCTCTGCATGAGCTTCTGAAACTAGCTCCCCCACCCCGCCGCCCTGGGTCTGCCGCGGCATCCTCAGCCCTTCCCGAGGTGTCTTCCCGAAACCAGGTCGGCCCGTACCCCGCCCCTTTCCACGAGTGACGGCAAGGAGAACGATGCTTTGACATCAGGTGTGCCTGTTGCCCCTCGCCTCTCTGCCGGGTAGGACTTGATCAGCCTAGAAAACAAGGTCTGGGACGTGCACGCCCAGGACCGAGGTGCTGGAGCAGCACGCTGCTCCGCGGGTCCTCATTCCCTGTCCGGAGCGTTGCAAAGGCAGGCTGTCGCCTCGGTCAAGTGCAGTGCGGCCCCCACGGGACGTGTGCGTCCGGCCGTTGAGCTTAGTCACGTCTGACGGAGACACACTCTCCTGCAGTTGTTTCAGGCCAAGCGTAGTCAATGCTGTTTGCCCACAAAGGGTTCAGACTTGGTATACATTCTCTAACTTAACCTAAATGCTGATATTTAGCACGGAATTACTACCTGGTCTCGTTCTGCACTCGGACCTTCTCCCTCAACCACGAGTTCTTGTACGTGTGCAGTGGCACAATGACAAAGGACAACCTGTGTCTCGTGCCAAGGGCCCGCTGATATCTGCTACGAGGTTTCAGTAGCCCCACGTCGAGGCCCTGGCATTTCCGGGACTCCTCGGCCCGCTCAGCCTCTCCCTCTGGTCGCCGCTGGGGTCCCGGGTGTGGAGCAGGAGGCCTGGACTAACTGACTTGCCACGCCGCTGTCTGCCTCTTTGAAACAGCCCCTCCGGAGTGGGAACGAAAAATTCAGGACGCACACCTGTCCATCTACGCCAGCTTGTTCTGGGAGTGCAGAGCCCGGGGGAGGCCGAGTCCCTGGTACACGTGGCTGAAGAATGGGGAGCCCCTCCATCCGCAGGTGAGCAAAGGTGGTAACAGCGACAAGTCGCCGACTCCGAGAGGGACATTTTCTCACTGATAGTGACAGCCAGCAGTGCGAGGCGCTTAGCAGGTGCCAGGGAATGCAACAGACTCTGTAGATACACTAACTATGGAATCCTCAAACGAACTCAGGGGAGCTACGCATGCCATCCCCGTCTTCCCCCTGAGAAAACGGAGGGTGGAGAATAAGGTAACTTGCGTGCTCCCACCCTGCCAGTGTGGACGCACATCCAACGTCACCCCATCATCGCCGGCACCGTCAGCATCACCGTAAACGGCGGCAGGAACGTCTCCCAGGAGTCGGGCTGTGCTACATGTCCCCCCACGCCGCACCTCAGTGGGCCCCCGACAACTGAGTGAGGAGGTGGGATTATTGTTTGCGTGTGTAAATGAGGGGAACCAGTTTCAGAGGAGGTTAGCCCCGTGCCCGAGGCCCCGCGGGAGCTAGTCCAGGTTGGAGTCTGCGCTCCACACTCAGTCTGCTTCCGGGGCCAACACCTTGATTTTGTGGGGACTGACGATTGTCTCTAGTCCCACGGGAGAGTGGGGAACGCCCACACTCCTCCACACTCTCCACTGTCAACACGCAGAATGAGACAGAGCTGTTTTGTCCCATCAAATTGTCCAGACAGTCGTGTGAATCCCCCAGGTTACTTTGCCCATGGAGCACAGCCAGAGACACACACACCTGGTGTTTAGGAATGGGACGCAGTGACGGGCCTTGTCCCAGGGGAGCCCCCTGCGTGCCCGGCACACGGTGCCCTCTGGGCCCACAGCCTGTGGTCTCTCTGTGGGGGGGGGGGCCTGTACCACCCAGTTTTAAGTTGTGTGTGCAGTGGCAAGTGATTCCATAGCGTGCACGCGACACGGTGACGCTGCGCCCCAGACTGCGATGCGTACTTCAAGAGTGGAAGCACGCTTTATAGTTGACCGCAGAGAGGAAAAGTCCGCTCCTCCTGCCCATGACTCAGTGAGGAAATTGCCGAGGGGCCCCATTCACGTCGGCCTGAGAGCTCCTGACGGAAAGGCAGGGAAATACTCTGGTCACGGAGCGTGTTTCTGGAGCAACTGGCAGGGTGGCGCGCTCCACGCACTTCTGTCCTCGGCAGCGGAAACTGAACTTGCATTTTGTGCAGGTAATAGCAGTTTTCAAAGACGCGATCCCCTGAGACGTACTGAGTATTAAAATTGCACTAAGCGAGTTTCCGCTGCCTTCACTCCAGAGAGCAGCGCAGGGCGTCTCCGTGATCACCCGCTCTCAGCGGGGCCCGTGGGCCGCGCAGGCGTTCCGCGACGCGCTGTGGTGGAGAGAGTGCCCGCTAACGTGCCGGCATCTTCGTGTGCCTTCTCTTTTCATTAGGAAAGAATTCAAATAGAAAACGGGACACTTGTCATAACTACACTGAATGTGTCAGATTCTGGCGTCTACCAATGTGCTGCCGAAAACAAGTACCAGATAATTTATGCAAATGCCGAATTGAGAGTATTAGGTAAGTCATTCATTTATAACCAAAAGATTCAACATGACATTCTAGCAAGCTATGATTAAACATAATCTGAACCCAATTTTCCTGTAAATTAGACGTTGCCTTCCCTTGAAATCATGGGAAATGTCTCAATTAGCTATTTAAAAATGCAGGTGATTATTATTCTGAGTGGGAAACCGTCAGGGCTCCGAGAGGGGCCCGTCCCTGGCGCCACCAAACCGGAAGCGGCTCCTCCAGAGCTGACGGCAGCTGAGGTGTGAACGCAGCTCAGAAGGGGCCCGTCGGGAATGCTCGCAGCTGCAGAGAGAAAGCTAAGGAAAGCAGATGTCACTTTACAGTGACTTCCCAAACAGGGGTTCGGTCTCTGATGGAACCACCTTCACCCCATTACAGGAAAGACTTTCTGTAACTCTCTCTCTCTCTCACCCGCTGGCTCTTGGGGCTGCAGAGATCAGCACCAGGACATAAGTAAGTCGCGCTTCCCCAGCGTGTACTTCGCCACACATCTGTACGGCGGGCACCACGCCGTAGCTCCCCACAGACGTGTCCTCCCCGCGTCCCCACGCCAGACCCCCGAGGCCGTGTCTGCGGCCATCTGCACTGCACAGATGGAAGCAGAAGCCGAGACCTGAGTCAGTAACTCAGCCCGGGAGCCGAGCGGCGTGAGAAAGGGTCCTGGGTGCCAATGTCAGGGTCCCCCGGGCGTGCTACCTTACAGCCTGCACGACACGGGTTAGCGATGGCAGTAACGTAACACTCTTTAAACATTTCGTTTCAGCTTCAGCTCCTGATTTCTCCAGAAACCCCATCAAAAGGAACTCGGTCGTCCACGTCGGCGGAGATGTCGCCATCGAGTGCCGGCCCCAGGCGTTCCCCAGGGCCACCGTCGCCTGGAGGCGGGGGGCACGGAGCCTGCGGCAGGGCGGAAGGTACCGGAGCCTCTGTTTGCGAATTCTAGTGTCAGAAATGCGGTATCTTCCGAGTGTCTGCAGTGTGTGAGGTCCCCCAAGCCCCTCCCCTGTGGCCCACCTGTGGCTGCGTGTCTGGACATGAGAAATCCCTCACATGGCAGGAAACCAAAGGCCTTGGAGAGCGCAGACGCGCGTGCGCAGTCTGGCTGCAGCACACGCGGTGCACGGGCTGGTGGGAGGCGCATTTTTAAACTCCTTTAAGGCCGTCCTCCGTCTGGCGGGCAGGTTCCCTCCCGAGTGGCCTGCCGAGCCGTCGGGCAGAGGAGCGCTGCACACGGAGAGAGGCGCTCGGCCCACAGCCCTGGCCTTGGGGTTTGGAAGCCGTGACACGGGCGTCCCCGCACGACTGTGCGCGCACCACGTGGGCCAGTGCAGGGGTGCCTGTGGAGAAGGGAGGGCCTTTCTTCCATGAAAGCTGTGGCGGGACCCCTGTCCCCAGGAGGGAGCAGCACGGTGTGTTTCTGTCACCTCGCTCACCCTACCCGCGTCCTGCGGACCCTCGCGTACCTGGCTGGCCTAGGCTGCAGCCACGGCTCTGCCTGAGGCCCGCGGGCGGCTGCTGTGTGACCAGGCAAGAGAGGGCCCCTTCGGAGAGCGGGCCGCGGTGCTTGGGTGCGAGAACGGCTCCGTGAGCCCTTCCTTAGATTTCCTTAGCATCCCGTGTCGCGGATCCATCTGCAGACCGGCCAGCCGGTGTCGGAAGGGGCGGACTGGGTCAGGTAGAGGATGGACCGTGATGTCGGGGTGAGAACAGCCGCCTGTTGGTCCTGGAGCGGGGACTCCACAGCTGACGGGGACAGCGGCACAGACCCTGTGACTGTCTCGTGTGCGAAAGCAGGCCAGGGCTGGAGGGCTGCGCCCGTTTCAGGAGCAGCCAGAAACCTGGGATGTCGGTGGTGACTCTCCTGAGCCAGAAAGGCCGCCTGCAGCCGGGGCCGGGCCACTGCCGGCACCTCTCCTCCCGGGAGCATGCTGTGGTCCCTGGAGAAAAGAGGCAGAGCGAAGTCGGGGAACAGGGTGTGCAGACCGACCGTAGGGAGCACGGGTCCTGGTCGCGTCTGCCGCCTGCCCTGCAGACCCTCTCCCCACATGACGTGGAGCACAGGAGAAAGCCCTTCGGGCAGCTCTCCTTCCTCCCGCCTGTGTCCTGTGGTCGTGGCAGCCCCAGATGGGGACTGTCCCAGCCCAGGGATTCTGTCAAGTGTATCTGTGGGTGCCCGGTGCCCGGGCTCAGAACCCCAACTCAGCCAGCACTGCGGGACGGGAATGTGTCCGAGGGTGGGCAGGTGAGGCGTCAGCAGCCTCTTGACGAGCTGCTCCGAGGCACAGGACCAGCTGCTTCCAAAGGCAGGTAGAAGAGCCAGCCTGAGGGAAGCCAGGTGGCCCCCGAGGCTGGCCTGCCCGTCCCCGGGCAGGCACCTGGGAGACTGCAGTGAGCCCCCGGCACTTCCTGTGCAGCTCCCACCTCCCTGCTGGAGAAGGGAGGCTCAGAGCCCCAGCGCCAGGTGCCACTCCGCCTGGTGGGCCAGGACAGGTGGGTCGGCTCCGCCCTGTCCCCAAAGCAGCTGCAGGCCGCACCTGCAGAGCAGGTGGGACGGCGGCTCACCCTCCAGAGCCTCCCAAGGCCCACAGGTAAGGCATGCGGAGAGGAAAGGAGGCGGATTTGGATGAAGGGAGGAAAACTAAAGAAAGTTTTAAAGAGTACAAAAAAAAGTCTTTTAAAACGTCTTCCCGGTTTCCGTTTTACTTTGTCTCGCTCCTCACAGAACGCACTGGGGGCCATTTGTAGCTCCGAAGGGTCGCTAACAATCACGACAGACTCGGCGTCCTCTCACTGTGACGAAGGGAAGGGTCCCCGAGGCCATGGGTCCCTGAGTCTCTGTCCCCCATTCCAGGCTCCCGTTGCCATAGGGTCTTACTGCAGGTTTCATACTAACAACGAAAGGCGCACGGACAAAAGTGTCCCCTGAACATGTGCCCTGAGGACCCGAAAACAATCGAGCCCCGCAGAACGTAGTAATGATAGACGCACCTCCCTGCCGGGGACAGTGACCTTCAGCAGTCATTGGCAAAGGCCACGCAGCCACTGCCGTGGGACCCTGCGCCTGCTGCTCAGGTCCTGTCCTTCTGAGCCGGCGGGTTCCTTCAAGTGTCCAGCGCCCAGCTGCTTCCCGGGAGGGGCGGCCCCGGCGCTCCATCTGTGCTGGCCGAGCGGGGTCCGTGTGGCCTCCTGAGTTCCCAGAGACGTGCGGGTAGAGCTGGGAGCCGCAACGCAGAAGAGGGGGAGGGAGGGGAAGGAAGACTTTTTAGCTCTTGACCTTGGAGTTACCTGTGCGAGGAAAGTACATTTTTACTTTCGGTTATAAAACTCGTAATAAAACTTCTCTATGGTCCCATCTAGTTTGAAATTTCATTGTCACTCACTCTTACTCTCAATAAAGTGTAACTACCTAGAGGTTGTTGAAAGGTTTCTAAAGAAGCTTATTCAAACGAACCTTACTGTATTGCCTGCTTACAAAAAAAGGCTGCTATATAGACAGACAGACAGTTTCCTCCACCCTCACGTGAACTGCGGCCGCATCCTCACCCAGCCGGAGGACGAGGAAGCCGAGACACGGGGCCCGGCCTCCCGGCCCGGTGCCCAGACCTTCTCTGTGGCGCGGCCCCACTCTGTGCGGGCGTGGCCACGGCTTTGACCTCACTTCGGACCGAGTGCCGGTTCGGAACTGGGGCGCACGTGTCTCGCTGGCCGGGGAGCCACACTGAAGGCCTGACTGTGCCCAGAGCGCCGTCTCGCCGCGTCTGTCCTCGCAGCTGGCTGGCAGCGCCGCTGAGGTTCCCGCCATTGAGAGCAGGTGGTGGCGGTGGCCCAGTTTTCCACCGGGGCAGATGCTCGCGCAGCATCGGATGTGCACCGGAGCGGAAGAGGAGTGGAGGCGGCTCCTGTGCAGAACCGGGGTGTCCACAAAGAGCCCAGCGTGGGGAACTAGCTCACAGTCCCGGTCCCGGTGCCGTCGCTGGGGCGTGGCCCGACGGTGGGCGAACTGCTGGCTACTCTTTCCCTTTGAGGTCCTATTTCCTGGATCTGTTTAGGATGAAATAGGGTGAGAGCAGCATTAGGACCCACTGAATGCTGTGCGCATGCAGTGATGCCAACGGAGAAATCACACATTCGAAACAACGCAAACACGCACCTGGCAAGTGTGCCTGCAGGTTCTATCGCAGTTACAATTTCAGATGCTGTGCTGGGTTTGCCCAGGTGACCGAGTGAGTAAGCCAAACGGGGTGACTGCAGAGAGACGTCAAAATGGCTCCTGTAAGCCCTGGCTGGCGTGGCTCAGTGCACTGAACACGGACTGAACAGTGAACCAAAGACTCACTGGTTCGATTCCCAGTCAGGACACATGCCTGGGTTGCGGGCCAGGTCCCCAGTAGGGGGTGCATGAGAGGCAACCACATGGATGTTTCTCCCCCCCCTCTTTCTCCCTCCCTTCCCCTCTGTAAAAATAAAAAAATAAACAGCTCCTGTGATCTGGTTGGGTGGGGCAGAGGCTATGAGAGCCGGGCAGCCAGGCTGCGGGCCCCTCCAGGCGTGTGAGCCTGCTCTCCAGTGCATGGCTGCGGGCCCGGCGCCCAGCGCAAACCGGGAGCACAGTGGACGTTCGGCAGGTGTTTCCTGGGTCACTAAATCAGTGGACGTTAGAGTTTACTGTGTACGGTGCGTGACCACCTGCCTTAAGATGTTCTGAAGTTAAACCCAAAACGCATTTAGTAAATAACAGGCCTATGTTGCCTTCATCCATTCATCCCGTTACTATTTAATGAGCACCTGCTGTATGCAAACTACAATACCGGGGGTGAAAGTCGTGGATAAACGTCAGGCCAGCCAGCAGTGCCCTTTCCTAGGCAAGTGTTTTCTTTAAAGTCAGTGGCGTCAGAAGATCGAGTTTGGGACCCAGCTCTGCTCCTCACCTGGTGGCTGACGTCCAGCAAGTCCTCCGCCTTCGCTGGTCCTCGGTTAAGTCCCTTGAATGATGGTGAGAACAGCGCTTGTCTCTCTGAGGTGGTTGGATGAGACAAACCACGGGGCAGCGTGGGAGGCGGGGTGACCCGTGTCCACCAGCTGCCACTAGGCGTGTGCACTGCTGTGGCCCCACCTGGCTGTGACTCCCAGGACACATCCTCACCTGGCCGGCCAGCGGGGGAACGCAGCCCTGGTCACCGCTGTCAGAACACACAGGAAGCTCACCCCTGCGAGGTGTTCGGAGTTGGCCAGGCCGCGAATCCCGCGTCTGCTCTGTTTGATCAGTCACTCAGCACGCGCGCCGACGGAAACTGAGGCCCAGACTTGTCTCCTCCCGGACAGTGGCCGCCCGCTCCGCATTCAGGGAGCACC